>CAHIKZ030005588.1:1167500-1290000 GCA_903632075.3 Acanthosepion pharaonis | reverse complement strand
TATACATATTTTCTCGGTAGCTGTTTTAATGTACCTTCCTCTAGGGTACCTAGGGGCTATGATTTTAAGCGCTGTACTACACTGGTGGAAAGATTTCATCATTTCACAGTTCACATGGCTAGAAGTAAGCGTAAGTTCTATGGTAGCGGGTTTTTTTCTCGCACTTCGTGGAGCCCTATTCCGTCTTCTTGCTTTCCAGGAAAGTTTGATCTTCAGATATTTATATTTAATGCCAATCTTTTGTTTTCTGTTTTCTTATTTCCTGTTCTTTCATTGTTCTCTTTGTGCTTCTTAATAATGTTTTTCTTTGTCTTATATCTAGGGATAGGCAAAGATTTACACGTTCTCAACGACCAAACCGGTGGAAGAGGGCAGCGCCAGTCAGGCTAGTGTCAGTAAGGTGGACGTTGACAGACCAAGCATCCGACAGCCCAATGCAACCAGGTTTACCAGATCGCGCTTCTCTCAATCCCCTTTGAGACGCGTATGTGGGTTTCTCTGTAGTTTAGAGTTGTTCCCTAAAATCAAGTTCACGCGAATGGCTTTGTCAAACTCTCTTTGATTCACGGCAATCTCCGCTACCATCAGCAGGAGAGTAAAAGGGAGGGTAAAGGAATTAGAGAAAGAGGATGACGATCGAGCGGGTGCCGACAACCACAACAACATTCTTTCTCACTCAGCAACCCTTTATATGTTAGTGGCTTTTTGCTTTGTCTGGGGTGAATTGATTAAAAAAAAAAGACATTTTAGTTTAAAAGAAAACCGGAGTGCTACACGACCATAATGTGGTGATAATAAGAATAAAGATGAAGATATTAGTCCAAACATAAATAAGTGAAATAATGAAAATATTTTATTTGACATGACCGAAGTACGGTAACATTTTCGACGCGGGTGATTGGAGAAATGTTGGCAAACTCAAAATTCCAATAATGCATTTTTCAAGAAACCTATTTGTTCGTTTCCTTTTATACGCCAGCGACATTCTCGCAAAAAGAATGAACGAAGAATAAAAAGGGGGGAGTCACAGATGAGATTCTCGACATGATACAAAGAAGACAGAAAACAATGCCAAGACATGGAACGGAATACAGGACACTACGCAATGAAACAAGGAACAAATGCAGGCAGGTAAAGTAATGGCTGAACGAAAAATGTGCAGAAATAGAGAAAATGAGTATCGTAGATAAAGGATATATGCATAAAACAGTGAGGGAACTAACAGACATGCTGATTAACAGGCTGCATGAAATCCAAGAACGGAACGTTCCAGCGCTAAATAATTTTTCTTGCTCTAATGAGCAAGAAAAATTATTTAGCGCTGGAACGAATATATAAGAGAACTCTTCCATGACGAAAGAGAACTACTGACAACAATACAGAGAAATATTAAAAACCGAAGTGTAAGCTGCACTGGACAAATTGAATAGAAGCAAAGCGGCAGGGGTAGAAGCAATTGTAATAGAAATGCTGGCAGTCTTAGATAATTTCGGCATATACAAGATTACAGAAATAATGAATGAAATCTACAACAGTGATGATATACCGGAAGACCTAAGCAGATATATTTTCATATAACTGCCTAAGAAACCAGACGCAAGCGAATGTGATCTCCACCGAAAATCAACTTAATGAGCCACATAACAAAATTCATCATCCGAATAGAGCGCGCAGCAAAAATAGGCCAGAGATAGGAAAAGAACAGTGCATTGTTCGTTAAAGACACCAGAACAAGGAACACGATATTTATACTCAGAATGTTACCAGGAGGAGCAATACATATGGAGAAGAACGTGTACCTGTGCTTTATAGACTACACAAAGAGGTTCTACAATGTACGCCACAAAGATCTTTTGGAACTGCTCAGCATACGGATAAAAAATAGTTCCGCAGATATATAAAATTAGAAAGGTGTGTAAGGCAAGGATGTCTTGTCACCGAACTTATTCAATCTATACAGCGAGACAGTTCTGAGAGAACAGGAAATCCTACCAGGATTCATCATTGGCGGCTTCAATCTTAACAACATAAGATATGTAGATAACACAGTGTTGATAGCGGAAAGGAAACTACAAAACCTCCTACAGAAAGTTTCAAAAGAAGGAGAGAAGGGAAACTACAAGAAGACATAATTCGTGGTTAGCAATAAAAAGATGAACCCAAAATGCAAATTACAGGTTGGGGACACTAAAATCAAGCAGGTACAGTAATTTAAATATTTGAGAAGTTTTCTAAAAGAGGTCGGTAAGTGTGACACTGAAATCCAGACACGGATTGGGATGCCCAAAGACGTACTCCAAAAGCTAAGTAGATTATTACGAGACAGGACAGTTTCGTTAGAAAGAAGAAAAGAGTAATGAAATGTTACGTGATATCAGTCCTCCTGTATGGAAGATAATGTTGGACAATCTCCTCAAAGATGAAGAAGAAACTGAAAGCAACAGAAATGTTGTTCTACAGAAGGATGCTAAGAAAACCATGGGTCAAACATGTGAGCAACAACGAGGTTTTTGAGAGAATGCAAAGAGGAAAGTTATACTTAACATCAAGAAGAGTCAGCTGAAATTTCTGGGACACGTAATGGGGCCTGGAAAAATCTGATAGTCTCAGGACAGATAGACGAAAAGCGGGACAGGAGAAAGCAACGCGTGACTTAATGGGTGACTGATTAGGGTTTGAGAGAAATAACAAAAAGACAAAACTTATTAAGAGATACAAATGACAAGAGGAGGTGGAGAGCCATAATCGTCCACGTCCCGAAGAGACACAACACATAAAAGAAAAACTTTCGGATTTCATTAAAACAGGGAAATTATATTCTCTGTTGAGGTTTACAAAAGAAATGTAGCTTTTATTATGTATGAGCTGTAATACAAATTGATTCTAATGTTTTTCATATAATTTTAATCCTTCATTACATAGAAAATGTGGATATGGTTTTAAGTCGTGCATAATTTATGAGGTAAAAGTGTTTAATATCAAAGATAGAGCGAATGTAAATACAATCAATGTAGAAACAGAGATCAACAACGAATGGCAACAGTCTGTTTCCTGGCCAGAAGTGTGTGTTCAATTGTGTGACAATATATATATATATATTTTGTGTGTGTGTGCGTGCGTATGTGTGTGTGTGTGTGTGTTTGCGTGTTTGTAAAGTAGATTGAGACTGCAAGAATTCGTCCAAAGAATTTTCCTTAAATTCAAACGGAAAGTTTTAATTTTTATCATATTTTTCCAATTTTCAAATAAGGTATTTCTATATTGGGATCGAAATTTAATATAAACTGCCCGAAGTAATTTCGCTTGTCTCATGCATTTTTAAGAAACCTGTACTGTCTGTCTTTATAACGTCAAAATATGTGATGTTTGATGTCAAATTTTCTATGGGTGTACCAAGTGTAGATCTAATTCACTATTCCAAAATAATGCTAACTAAAGATGTCTGGTGACTCCTTACCCCACGCCATGATGTAACGGGGTAGTGGTAAAGAATGTTAGTTCCAACAATATTGTTATTTTATAGTAAATAATTTCTTCCACCACTCCTTTAAAAGTCAGAGATCTGAAAGCTGAATTAAAATCTCAGACGCATTATGAGGAAAGATGACTTGGGAAAGTGAATGCAGACAGGACATTTTGAGGGAATATGAGGTAGATGGAAACGGCGAGCAACTTACATGAAGAGTTTTCTACAACAGTTGTTGGAGTAGCGAAAGTGGGTTGATGGTAAAGTTTCAAATGATCCATCAGCAACAAAGTTAATGAAAATGTGGAGAGCCATGATCGCCCAAGCTCTAAATGGAAACACAGCACATAAATTATAGATTATTTATTTAACCGATCTTTATATACACATAAATGTATGAATGCTTAAATACACACACACACACACACACACACACACATACACAGAGAGAGAGAGAGAGAAAGAGAGAGAGAGAGAGAATGAAAGAGAGAAAGAGTGAGTGAGGGATGGGGGGATGAAATGCATGTCTCTGTTTAAATATGTATGAGTGTTTACGATGTGATATGCCAAGTTTGGGTGAATTTAGTCATAACAATTAATTTTACATTGTATCCTTCGAAGTAGTCCACAGAGATGTCATAAAATCATTTTCTCACTAATATTATCGTCATAAATCCGACTTACATCTAATTCACGCCATTTTTTTCCAATTCGAACATTAATAGGTATATTTTAATGCTAAAATCTAACCAGTACAACATCTCAGTACTTGGGGATGACTGTTAAAATGGTAATGATGAATGAGGTGCTTTATATGTATGAAAGATGAAGTGGAAGGAAGTGAAAATGATGCGAATAAAGAGGATATATTTTCTGATGACATGAAGACGTGTTCAGAGAAGAATGCACGTGAGAGTATGCCCAACAGAGTGTTAGCTCATAGGAAATTGCTGCTTGATTAGAGCTTTGTCATCAAATTTTTGCTCTATATATTTTTTTGATCATTTAATTTGTATTAGCAAACTTTATTTATGTGTTGATATATGCATATGTGGGTATGTAGGTAAAAGTTTTCCTAAATAACTGATATACAAAATATGATAGTTTTCTGATATTTTTATATACCTAGGTATATGTAGATATATACGCGTTAATCACTCCGTGGGTTTTTAATATTGGTAAAGTTTTCTTCCTCAGTGTTTTTTAAAAGTACATATTAGTTTAATTCTACCCATCTATTTTTATATGTTAAATGTACATATGGATGGATGCGTGTTTTTTACCTTTTAATATATATATATATATATATATATATATATATATATATGTGTGTGTGTGTGTGTGTGTGTGTGTGCATGTTTATATATATATATATATATATATATATGTATGTATAGTTAGATAGATAGACAGATACGTTGTATATTTGTTTACATGTGTGTGTATGTATATATATGGATGTGCGTAAGGTTTTTATGTATATATGTTTATGTACACATATGTGTATGTCTATATGTATATGCGTGTATGTGTATATGTATGCATGAGTGTATATGAATAAATATATATATATATATGTGTGTGTGTGTGTGTGTGCATACGTATATATATGTATGTGCAAGTAAACATAGATATGTTGTTGTCTATGTGTGTATCTACGTATGTGTTTTGGGGCATAGAAATAGTAGGTCCTTACTAGATTAAATATTCGTTAATTTTTATATGTTTATATTAAATTTGTAACCTGTAGGTGATATTACTTGCTTTGTCAGATGTTCTTGATTACACATCGGTTCTCTTATAAAGGCCCTTCGTTTTTAGTTTGAATATCTTTCATTTTTTTTACATCATATCGTTTTTTTAGTCTGCATAGTTTCACCACAAATGTATACACACGTTTCCGGTGTCTGTTTTTTAATTTTAATTTAGGTCAGCGATTCTGTAGCGAATTATGTATCGAAAAATAATTCATATTTATCTGTATCTAGCTCATTTAAACCGTTATTTAACTCCTCTCTATAAAACTTCTCTCTGTTAAATGTTAATCCCCACATTCACCTTTAGGCCTTCCTGTTCTTCTTCTGTTACCCCTCTCTAGAGCTTTCATTTCTTTCTCACACTTGTCTCCCACTCCCACACATACACTCTCACTAAAATTTTATTTATTTTATTTTTTATACGTTTTATATATTTTCCGAATTCTTTTTGAATTTGGAGGTCTGATGAATTGGATCGTAATTACGATTCTAATGTAATAAATTATAACCATGGAATATTAGTGTTTGAGCATTTTTTATTATATATATATATATATATATATATATATATATATATATATATATATATATATATATATGCGTGTGTGTGTGTGTGTGTAGTGAGTACACGCGGTTTTGATAGCATGCTAAAAAAAAGGAGTAAGAAAAGCACTTGATGATCTTTCGGTGTAATAAGTTCTCTGAAGAATTTCTGTCTTTCTTGTCTTGTATCTCAGAGAAGAGAAAAATGCTGCAAAGAAAGCAAATTCTGTCTAGCCAAGAAGGTAAACATTATTTTTTTTAATGTAAACATGCCACGGCCGGATTTTAGACATGCGGGGGAAGTGGATTCCTCTTTGGATTTTGTAAAATTTAGATTATTTCAAGATTAAAAAAAAAACAAAAATGAAACCTGAAATTACTGAAACAGACAAGGATGCGTATACACTCGCAAAGAGTCAAACGTGAAAGCAGACACATAGATCCACTCAAAAGTACATATACACATATAAATACGTTTTCCTATGAATTACACACACAAACACACATAAACACACACACGTAACATACAACGAAGACACGAACATTTGTTTAGCATTTTATTTCAGGAATGCGTATTCCTCGTTCAGATTTTATATATAATCCATATCTCTCTCTCTCTCTCTATATATATATATAAAATAAAAGTAAATATTATACAAATCATCCCTCAAATAAAAATCAATGTTCATTTTATTTTATTTGTTGTTAATGCTTTACGCATTCATATTGTGCACTTCAATTACAAAGACTGCTTGCCATAAAAGTATTAATCCTAAGTATGACGATAAAGTACATCCGGCAGCAAGGTGTCTGATCGGGATATTGGAGATTTTGAGGCTTACGTTTTTTCCCAGGTTCACCCTGACAAGGGGTGTTAGCATGTGTTATGGTACCAGCTATGAGCAAATAATGAACTCCACAAAAAGAAACAAAACACTACGAATATATAAAAATAAATTTTATCTGTTGTTGAAGGCATGCAGTTGCGTTCAAAATATTTAGATTTCGGCATTAAATAACCTAAGAGATTGATATATCACTAAAGAAAATCAACCAAACAACTAACATGAATGAATATTCATGACATTAATCCATATAATATCCTACAATTTTTTAAAGAAATCAAACTGTATTCCAAAATACAATTAAAAAAAAAACCCCAAAACTACAACATAAAACGCACATATCACAACCTTAAGTAAATATGTCTACACAAACATGTATACGTACAAAAGCTGAATATCGTCTACCATGTACTAAATTGTGAAAACAGAATAACATATATCATATTTGTAACATTTCCAAGCTCCCAAGAAAATAAAATTTGGCACTATGCGACCCATATGGAGTTGATATTCCATTAAACAAAGAAACACAAAAAGAAATAAACGTAAAGAGTTATCCTCCTGTGGTAAAACCTTTCGTTTGTTTTTTCTTTTTTTTGACCAATATTTTTATCATATATATATATATATATATATATATATATATATATATATATACCACATAACACCCTTGAGCGTTTAGCCTTGAAGCGGGTAGAATGATGATCAACGTGTTTTAGTGAACTCAGCAATTTTCAATCTGCTTGTCTGAATCATCTTCAAGAAGCGAGAGCAAGATCTAAAAGGTCAGCCAATCTAACAGTGATCTCATAATCCTCACACTTGCTCCATATCTGGCATCCTTTGTAAATCACTAGCGGGTCTTAAATGCCACTTAATATTATCGCACAAAATTTCATAACTGAATCAATAAGCTGTCAGATCCTCATACGTCAAAACGAACGGGAGAGTCCATTATATATATATATATATATATATATATATATATATATATATATAAAATAAACTAACTGATTTAAAATATGGTTTTTTCACTACACAGTAATAACCATGTTTCAAAAATGGAAGCTAAAAACTTTAAATTTAATTATATAATAAGATTAAAAGCATTAGTTCCGTCTTATCTTCAGGCGAATATTGGAATAACTTATTTTTCAATTTACAGAGTTTTAAACGCACAAATAAATTCATAATTTACTGTTTCCAAGGGTACAGAGAAATCCAATCATTCAGACTGGGACGATAGCGTGTTCATTTTTATTAACTATTGTTGTATCAATTATGAGTTACGTTTGAAAATGAGGTTAAGTTTAGGGAGGGTAGGGGTGTATTTTTCAACGAATTCTGACATTCGTTAAATGCATGTCATCTGTTTTTTTATATCATTAACGGCAAAAGGTTTTTCAGCATTTTTTTCTTACTTGTATATACATAAAGATTCCTCCTAGGGATGTTTAAAGGGTTAGAATACGTTTTATTTATTTTAACTACAATTTTAAAATATTTTTACTTTTAATTACTAATAGGCTATATTTATTTTTAAGAACAAGTAAATGTAATAGAATTACATTATTTAAATATATATTTTTATATCAAATATTAGTATGTATATTACCAGCTCCCATTTTTTCATTTTATTTTTAAGTATTATTTAAGGAACATTTTTGACAATGACGGCAAAAAATAGCTATTTTATTTCTCTAATTCAGTAAATTTTTATTTTTTATAAACTTAGAAATATATAGTTTCCCAAGGACATTTAAAAATTGTAGGTAAAATAAATAAAACGTATTCTAACCCTTTAATATATTGATATATTGGCAGCATATTTTCATTAAGACATTAAGACAGGTCTCATTGAATAATTAAGATAAGTTTTGTCTACTTATTTTCAATAGGATCTTCTCATAATCACGAAAAAGCTTCTTAGTATCCTTATTAAAAGAAGAGAGAAAATTACCATCTTGATACATCTTCATTTATTCCAAGTACTTTCGACATTACCACAATGTCATCATGACGGTGTTATTTTTTTTTATCCAAGATAAAATTCTTGTGTTCATCTGAAAGTTAATTTTTTTAAACTCTGAAGTGAAAAATGCTAGAGTTAAGTACTTTATGGTTAAAATTTCACGATGTAAACCTCAGGGGAAGTAACTAAGTACTACTGTAAACACTTTACTGCACATTTGTGCAGTATTCATAATAAATTTTATGAAGGTTAAGTTTCAATTTTTAAATATAGATAGCTTCAAAAAATTTTAGGTTATGTTTAATATTTTCTTGAAAATGTATGGATGTATTTTCAACAAGAAATTTTCTAAATTGTAAATTTGGACAGGCATGCTGTTGTAAATGTTATGATGCTTGATGCATCATTCAAACGAAAATTCAACCGTCAAGACAACATAGTAGTAGCATGACCAACATATATAATATATTGGGAGATACATTCTCCCAAGGGACAAATCAATATCCTATATCAAGATCAAATTCATTCTAATTATAAACAGGACGAAAATATCCTAAGAAAACCTAATAAATACTAATATATCTACCAAAAATCCTAGTAAAAAAAAATACAATTAATCATGTACTATACTAAATTCAACATATCTAACTTAATCATTCGTAATGACTCCTCCACTCCGACTAACGTGTTGTAGGAAACCAACATTGTCTATACATTTAAATGTTCCTTGACGAATGATGGTCTAACAGCAGTTTTATTAGCACCATATATGAATTGATTATTGTGACGGAGGTTTGTGCAGTGCTGCCAGCAAAACTTTTCGGAGGAACCAAACGCATGTGCGATTGGTACAATAATAATGATTTGGAAGTATATGATTGGTGTATACGGAATAAATTCCAATAACCAAAAAATACTATTCTTAAAAGTGTGCTCAATACAGAGTAAAGCAAATATAATTTATTCAAAAATTCTGACATAAAAAGAATAAAAAGGAAGCTTTTTATTCTACATTCAACACCATCACTTGATAAGACAGCAGAAGTGTTGAAACAAAATGACTATTGGTGTAATGATTTATGTTGGTTATAATTTTCGATGAAATTATATATATATATATATATATATATATATATATTCAAACATGCTTCATTCAGTAATATAGACTTATTGTATCTATTTATTTTCATACCGATCTTTTCCCGTTCTGTAATCATATTATTGATTTCCAAGATCATCTTCAGGGGTAAATTACAAAAGAAAAACGTATTGTAACTATGGGAAAATCTGTAATCCGTTGTGATGGTGATTAAAAAAAATTATATATCCGAGGTAGTGATATATATATATATATATATATATATATATATATATATATATATATATATTATATATATGTTCAAGTTTCGTTAAAAACTACTAACAAGGTGCTCTGGTTAAGTGTTTTATATGGGTTCTTCTTGTTCTTATATTTTTTTTCATCCAAATTGCAGAGAACCTACTGGTTTACGAATTCACATATCCCTTAAAGATCTGTGTCCCTGACCAACGTAAATTTGTAAAAAAATATTTTGGATATACTACAACATGCTTTACAAGAAGATTCACGTTACATCTTTCTTGCCATAGCACAAATAAGTCTCATTTAAATACACGTGGAGTCCTACCAAACTCTATCTGTAACATAATCGTTGATAATACTAAATAATAGCCTCATCCAGATGTAAGAAGTCTGAAAATAATGGAAGCATTATTAATAAAAAAAGAAAAAACAATACTCAGTAATATCCATGAAGATCATCATAATTTTGTCAATGCGTTTTGAAAATAAAAAAAAATCCCATAACTTCAAATACATACATAAAACAATACATATATTCTGTTGAAAGTAAAATAAAATGCATCCTTGATAATGGCTAAAATTATAATTAAAACCACTTGGACATATAAAACATTTCGTCAAGTTTTTATATAATTTATGTACGGAAAAGAACACAGAAAAAATTACATAAAAAAATCAAAGACAGCACCTGACAATCGTTTTTAACAAAACTTCTATAAAAGGGGGATTGCTACACCCCCATATATATATATATATATATATATATATGTGTGTGTGTGTGTGTGTGTGAAGTATAGGTATTAGATGCGAATCATTGATAGTTTCTACAGTAATGAATAGAAAATTGATGTTTCAATTCTCAGTTCATGCAACGAAGGAAATACGAAGCGAGGAAAGAGAATATTATTTTTAACGAAAAAATAAAGCACATTGTCCAATATTTTCATCACTCTAAAATGGTTGGAGTCACAACATATATTAAAAGAGCTCAAATAAAAGCGTATAAGTAAAGCTAACATCGTTGCTGTTGATGATAATGTCTTGTGATGAAGATAGCAAATCTTGCTATCGTAGTGCGGATGATTGTTATAAGAATGATATTCGCAGTAATCTGTGCTGATGCTTATAACACTTGCAACGATGATGATGTTCACAGTGCCTGGTGGTTGTGTTCTTTGCTCACGTCGGAGGGCGGGGCGATGACATGTGCTGATGAGTTGCACTGTGCATGCGCAGAGGGAGGGCAAGCAACGAACGCAGACCACCGAGGTAAAAAAAAAAGAACGAGAACAGCTGCTGTCAGGGTTATGTCGGGTCTCAGCTTGTGGTGTATGGGACGAGTTACCCTTGGCTCGGGGCCCCCATTACAATGGGTGTGTTTGCCACACACCAAAACACATAACAAAAAGAATAAAAATAAAAAGAAAATATGCAAGGAACAAGCAATGAAAGAAAGAACGAAAGGAAATATATTTAAAAAAGTAGCAGGCCATGAAGATAAGTCCCGAAGCAAGAAAAAATAGAAAAGATCTACGGGAGATTTGCTTTATTATTTTACAGATGGTTATTTTATTTTTATTAATTTTAAACAATCTGTCTGCTTTATTTTTAGTCTATTTTAAAAAGTGTTATCATCCGTTCTTTCAATCGTATTTTGAATGTTTCATTTTAAATTCGAAGTTAGTAAATATTACAAGTAAGATAGTTACGCGGATAGAATTGTGCTTGAAAGATTCAGCAAGATCTAAAATTCAGTTCCAGTAAAAACTAATATTCCAAAACAAAAAACGGCCCCTTCTGAAAAACCCAATTAATCAGAACATATATTATCCTATCAACTAACTCTATCACCTCTTCAATCGAAAAGAATCTATCTAAACTCAACATAAATTTTCTTACTTCTACATCCAAAACAATAAAAGACTTAGTCAATACTAAACAAAACAATAAGCTAAATCCTGAAGGAGGAATTTACTCTATCACCTGTAATAATTGTCAAAAAATACATCGGAGAAACCTCAAGGAATCTAAATAAAAAAATATATGAACACAAAAAAGACATTTTGCAAAACAATACGTCAAATGGTTGGTTGCTCACTGTAACGAGACGGACCAAAGTTTTGACATAAAAAATGCTACTCTGATCAAAGAAGATAAAAATATCTAGAGTGTGCTTCGATTACAAGGTCATTATCAGTAAATTTACGCCCTGGTTCCTACCTCATTTCCCCATCCCTGGCAGACCTTCTATTATCAGAGTGTGGGATACCTATGAACAAAAGTGATGGAAAGTAAAAGAAAAAGACTCTAAATGAATTCGGCTAGATTTGAGAAAAAAGAATTCTAAAAGAAATCTAAAATTTCCAGTTCCCCTCGTTCGTACGCATTTGCAGTCCTTCCAACATAAGAAATTTAGTCCGATGAAGCCATGAAAGACGAAATATGTCAGACGTAAACTTTTTCCACTTTGTCATACAATTTCCCCTAAGAACTAAAAGCAAACTTAACAGTCATAATCGTTTTCAGTGATTAATTATATTAAAAACAAGAATCTCCAAAATACCATTTCAGCCACAACAGCCTTCTTCGTCACTTGTTCATTTTTTAATATTTATTTATCTATTTTTTTAAAAGTCTTTTTTTGGTGTCTATTCATATTTTTTTATTTTTTTTTTCTTGTTATAGTGTTATATTACTTTCTGTCGGGTGAAAAGACTTTGGGTGAATGAAAGAACGAAAGACAAACTAATAGAACAGAAATAAATAAATAAAAGTGTGAAGAAAACCAAACAAATTAAGATGTAAAATATGTCTATATGACAAGCAAATAAACATGCAGAAAGAAGAAAGAAAGAAGAAAGTAGATACGCATGGACAGTTCTACAAATAAACATGCCTTTTTGGAATCGGGTAACAACGAATACAAAAAAAAAAAAAATTCAAAACTTTGGTTCGCCATTGTTAAAAAACGCTCTTACAGACCCGTCAGAACACAGTTCGAAAAGATCAAGGAATATACAGACAAGAATATGCTTTTTCTAGCGAATATCGCAGAAGCACACATGCAGAGAGACATTTACGTATATGAAGAATGAGAAATACACATATATTGGTGTAAAGTCAGTAAGCGGATGTCTGAGAGAGGGTGTGTTTAAACATTCCCACTTTTCAGTCTCCTCGTGGGTTGGATAGACTAAATATGTTTCTTGTATGACTGGAGACGGAACCAACCTCTCATTCTGTATCTGAAAGATATTGCGAATAAATCGACTGTCCTCAACCATAGAAGTCTGAATTCTATATTCGACATCTCTACCACAAGACGGAAAGCTACCAGACTTACAAAAACAAACGTATTTCATTGCATTAGTCTGTCAAACCTATTATATTACATTTTCTGTGCCGAATTGGCTTTTATTTTACAGCTTTATTAAAAAACAAAAAACAATATACAGTGTAAACCGGATATAAGAGACCCGGATATAAGAGAAACCCGGATATAAGAGAGATTTTCTCTGGTCCCAAATTAGAGCCTGTGTTAATGTATATAAAATAGACCAAACCCGGATATAAGAGAAATCCAGATATAAGAGACTTCTTCTCCGGTCCCGACAACTCTCTTATATCCGGGTTACACTGTACATTGATATATATGCTTGCATTTAGAGAAATATGCGTATGGTTGTATTACCATGCACATCTGCATAAGATGCATTGGCAACCATGATGTTTTCTCAGCTTTTAATAAATTGTTTAATTTTTATTCAAGACTTTAATCGTGTATTTTATTCGACTCGATTCATTTAAAGAGACATTTGTAAATGTGTATATTGTTAACATCAAGTTAATGAAAGTAAAAATAAGGCCAGATACTCAGTAAAGAAGGACTTAACAAGTTATAGCCTGCGAGACTAAAAGGTAATCATTAAACATGGGTACAAGCAAAAGGGACCTGTAGCACCATCTGTCTTCGAACCAAGTAAACTGGCGCTATAAAATCACAAAGAAGTGTAACAAATAACAGAAACCACATTATTTGAAGTCTTTCAAAAGCAGCAACAACTAAAATGAATTGCACATGTAACTAGAAGAGATTGATTGGTTTATTCGTTTTTTTTACCGCTTATCAACCCTCTGTGAGTAATTTAAATCCGAAAAATATTATGGATTGTAAAAACAGTTCTATTCGTCCTTTGCGAATGAATATTGCATGAAGATTTTTTAGAATAACAATTATTTTTCCAGATACAAATTCTACTATTTAACCCATGGCTGGAAGAGGAGATAGATTCATAACTTTTCCAAGTTAACTTTTTTGTTAATGAATCTAATGAACCCGACTGGATTTGAACTCGGCCCTCCAATTTCTCATTCCGAGCCACTATCCATTAGACCAGCCGCACATCTAATTAAAACAGAAAATTGTAACATATTCAAGTTGTTAACGTTCTACACGACTTCAAGCAAAAAGGTTAGGTAAAAATAATCTCCCACCAATACAGGAAAGAATGATAAAAGTGACTGGACTTGAAAAAATTGATGTAAGAGAAAGATTTTATAAATTTCAACCGACAGTAAGACTGACTGCTCGACAACACTGCCAGTACTTCATAAATTATGGACTATTATGTTATGATCGCATGGAAAGTCTGAAGAAAACAAATCATAAACGCTACTTGGTTTCAGTTATAAAATGAATAAACAAGGGAAGAGAGATGCGTTTAACATTTGTTTCTGCGAACTGGAAAATAATTGTCAATTTCAAATCTTTTCATTCGTATCCCCTTGCTTCTTAAAAATCACGACCAACATTCATATTTATGACTGTTAATGCAATATTTTGTTAAAGTTGATAAGCTCAAATATTTAACGATGCGATTCTACGGATATTTAATTGTCGTAGAACTCGCCATGAGTTTATTCAATCATTAACTTAAGAATTAAGAGTCATCAGAAAATTAAAATAGGAAAACCGTAAAATTTTCCCGGGTATTTCTCGTGCTTCATTAAAATCCGAAGATGATACAGAAAATAACATCATCTTTTACAAGTTTTCATCACTGAAAAATAAAATGTCTCTATACTTAAAGCCACAAGTTGGGCATTGTGTAAACAGAATTTTAAACACCTATCTTCTACACTGCGTGCCAAATTATTATCGAGTTTGTTTACATTGCGCAGATCAGTACGAAAATTTCAGTGATTGCGCAGGTCAGTGTTGCCAACATTGTGTGAAAATTGTGTGTGAATTGATTGGAGGGTTTTCGAAATATTATAAAAAAAATGTTATCTCAATAATAATTTGGCACGCAGTGTATGTACGCTGTCTTTTCATTGTATTGGCGATCATGGCTCTTCGCAGCAGCCTATACTCTGTAGCTCTTAGCTATGTATGTGTATTTTTTTTCTTCTCTTTAATACTAACATTTCAATTTTTCTGTCAGTATAATTATCCATTCGAAAGGAAATAAATAGACATTGATTCCAACTGTGATCATTCAGTTATTAACTAACAACCCACTTATCCTGGAGAGCATTTCGGCTTTTAGTTTCAGACTTAAATTTTAAAAGGAACTTTCTATTAAAAATAATGTTTCTTTGAAATATGTGTTTTTTATAGCAATGATATAATTGGCTGTTTCCATACTAAAAAAAAATCTTCTTCGTCGACTGTGAATTGTGCGTTACTGTCAGGTGAAATTTATGATTTTTTTTTATTAAAATAGTTTTCAGCAAATCAGATTTCTGAAGGCCACTAAATGTCTAATAACGATGAGCGTTTCCTTCCAGTAATTTTGCTTTTGGACGTGTGGAAAGTTAACAGGTTGATTATATGATATTCCTTTCTAATCAAATGAGCAAAGTTTTTTTTTACTGTTGTTACTGTTGAAAGAATACACGTGATATGTTTTTTAGTTATTTTGTAAAACTCTTTCTGATTTTGTAGCACCATTCAATAGGGTTTAGTTTCAAAATTTTGCAGACTAAGTCGTTTCAAACCATTTTTAAACATTGATCTGGTTGTAAGGTATACGGATAATAGTCTTGACATCTTCTAATGAGCTGGACGCCAGGCAAGGAACATGACTCTTGTTTCCAGCTCATTATTTACGTTTGTGAAGAATGTTATTGTATTGGGAAAAATTAACCCTAGCGCAACTATACAGTGCCCAACCTATCAGAGAGAACAGTAACTATATGGAAACATTGGATTTGAATATTGTAAAATTGTTTTTTTGTTCGAACTCATGAGTTAATGTTGTATATAGCGAACGAATTTTTTTTCTGTATGAGTTCGAATCCTCTTCGTCAAGTGTTGTAGAGTAGCTTCACAGTGGAGGCTTGTATTTCACTAAGTCGGTCCTACAATAGGTTCGACGTACAAAACGTTAGGAACGTGATATAATAGGTAATGACGCAGAGAAATCTAGTCGTGGTCGCTGATACTTTAGTATCCGACTAACAGTCGTCCAACATCGACTGACTGACCAACTCCTGAGCGACTGCTACTCCTCGTTACTATTACTACTCCTACTTATTATAGGTGGGAGAGTCTATTAAGTAAAGAATAGGTGTGTTCCACTATAACAGTTATAGACAGAAATGTTGGATTAATGTTCACTTTATATCTGTTGTACAAATATTTACATGTTTACATGAAATACTAGTTGATAGCTAACTTAGCATGAGTGTGTTTTAAAAATCAAGTGAATATTTATATAAGCAATGAATTCTAATTTCATAAAATTAAGCTGAAATATATTTATTCCAATTTCATTTGGGTTTGTTATATGCACACATGCAAATACCCCTAAGAAAGCTATGAATCCACCTCTTCTCCTCTAAATACGGGTTAATTGATATGAATTTGTCACTAAATCATGGTTATCTCCCCACAAAGAAATCTTACAATCTAAAATATTTCCTCGTTTTTAGTCTTTAGAATACGATAATATTATTTGAATTTGTGTACTAAGAATTTGTTTTGTATATAAATGCTTAAGTTAAGTAACAGCAACAAATGTAATACTTGTAGAAATGAGTTTTTCTTTTCCTTGTGTTTGCAACTGTCAATGAAATGGGATATAACATGATTTTTAAAAGCAATTAAAGTTTGTAAATCTTATCTTCATTTTTTATTATTATTACAGGAAATACTGCCAAGCATTATATATTTTTTGATTTCAGATGAAGTTTCACAGAAAATTGAAAACAAAAATGAGGCTTATACATAATAGTAGAAAGAGTCAATCGACATTTCCAGGGCACATGATGAGGAAAGAGAGTTTGGAAAATTTGACACTGGCACGACATATTGAAGGCAATAATGAGATAGAGGAAAGCAGCGCATAATCTACTTCATGAGCCTGTGTAAATGGTTAGCAGTAGAGAGATAGTGATCTTCTAAGCCCGGCTTAGATGTGGCACAAGGCCGAAAGTATGGGGTAGCCAGTGAGGATCGAACTCACTACTCAGTCGTAATTGATCTAGGAAGACAAGCTTTCTAAACATTACTCCACGCCGAGGTGCCCTGGTTAGCAGTATACAGATAAGAAGAGGCAGCGAAAAGACATTTAATAAGCGTTACAAAGCAGAGGAAGAAATTTATGCAGAAATAAAAATTGTAATGGTAATATCAGACATTTCCTTATATGGATACATTCAGCCTTCATTGGCCGAATAGCTAGTGTTAATGTCGGTTGAAATTTATAAAATATTTCTTTTAAAGTATTTTTTCAGGAAAGTAGGTTTCTTCTGTTCAGTAACTATTATCGCTCTTTCCAGTATTGATGGGTCTTTTTTGATAACTTTTTATTTGAAGTAGTTTGAATATATTGATGCATCTGTTCAAATTATTGAATGTACGGATAATATCAGGCACATGTTGATTTATTCCTACTTCCTACGTCTGACTAGTTCTAACCCATTTAGTCAGCCTGATATTGGCATTTAAAACACTTACTTTGACACTGATACACGGCTGAACATCAGTTATATAATCGTTAGTATGTTGTGTTCCATGATAAAGGCGTATTCACAGTTCTCCCTCGTCCAAACTTGGACTTTCAATTGATATCTTTTTTTTACAGCTCTCTCTTTGCAAACACAAGCGGTGCCTTTTTGGTTATAAATGTAAGTTGATTTTGATCTTAAGTTATGTTGTGTCATTCTTTTGGGAGGGGACGTCATTATTTCAACTATTATTCCAATTAACTATTCACGAGATGCAAATTAAGAAAATTAGTTCTATGAAGCGAAATTCATATTGGAAAAGAACATTTATATTTCTTGTATAAATCGTTAATAGAATCAACCTGTGAAATAACAAAAATATTAAATATGTATCCTTTATTCCTCGTACATACGGCTTAAGGCCATTTTATGTTGAACACTCTGGAATTTAAGTAACTTCAAGAATGGTCAGAGGGGTGACCTCTTAGTAATATCAGGTGCTGTAAGCTTGGATGTGCAAGTGGTGTAATCACTAATTTCTCGATATTGTTAATCGGAGAGCCTAGTTCAAATTTCATTGGGTTCGTTATATGCACTTACGCATAAATACCCCAGTGAAACGTATGTATCAACGTCTTCTCCCCACCTAGCAAATTGTTGATAAAATGTCGAAAACGAATCAATCAAACAATCCTCGTACACACGCAAAAGTAAGAATACAAGCAGATCCAAATATTAGATGGATGATAACATAGGATATTTATTCATTTGATATGAATAGTCATTGGAATATGTTAACATTTCATTGAATTCATGTACATCATGCGTACTTAGAATTTATTTTGTGTATAAATACTAAAAAAGTGACAGCAACAAATATAAATACTAATACGTGTAGAAATCAGTTTTTTTTTCGTTTTCTACTTTTCCTCCCCTATCTACGTTTTCTGTTATCTTTGGTTTGTCACTGTTATATCTCTACAACGTTGTGAGATAAATAAATGTCAACAGGAAGATAATGAAAGAATCAAATGTTATCCGATAACTTGGCGCAACCATTTGGGCAATAAAAACATTAGCATAAAACCAAATAACTGAAAATATATCCAGATGTTTTCTTGGTCTCCTATTAAACAACA
This sequence comes from Acanthosepion pharaonis, assembly GCA_903632075.3. Classification (NCBI taxonomy): domain Eukaryota; kingdom Metazoa; phylum Mollusca; class Cephalopoda; order Sepiida; family Sepiidae; genus Acanthosepion; species Acanthosepion pharaonis. The sequence goes on along the minus strand of CAHIKZ030005588.1, from coordinate 1,270,983 downwards.
ACAGAAAAAAATCTTCTTCTTTTATTGCTGCATGCAGAAAAGGTAGACAACTTCGAGAAAACAATGAGTAGTCAGAAACGATTTTCGATTGTCTTTGTGATATACAACACACAAGGAATGTGTTCAAAGACCGTGGTGAGATTCGAACCTGGGTCTTATGGTCAGAAATCGAACGTTACAACCACTGTATATATATATATATATATATATATATATATATATATATATATATATATATATATATATATATACGTGCTAATGCCCTTGGGAAAGGTATGTATCCTCTTCATCTCCCTCCAGCTATGGGTAAAATAGCAGGACAGACTGGGTTCTATAGCCTTGGATGGCAACTGGTCTAGGAGAAGGACAACTCTGAATTCAAAACCTGCGGAGGGTCGTTTGGGAACCTTGTGGCATGTAGTTGGTGCACCAAGCTTCCGTATTCGTCCCTCCAAAAAGTGTGGCTGGTCCTGCACGAGGCCTTCAACACTATAAACAAATCTCATGTGCCGGTGTCGGGATGTCGGTTTCCTGGGGACTTATCGGCCTGACCCTCATACGTCGAACGCGACGGGAGAGTCGATTATATATATATATATATATATATATATATATATATATATATATATATATATATGTGTGTGTGTGTGTGTGTGTGTGTGTGTGCGTGTGTGTGAGTGAAGAAATATAGTTTTAAGACGTGATATATTTACGGGATAGCGTATGTAAATATAAATATAAAAGTGAACAGTGAATTCAACAGTCAGAGGCGAAAGGCTGTTTCATGCCAGACGCAATCTGAGTGTTGATTTCAATGATAACTTTTAATATATATATATATATATATATATATATATATATATAGAGAGAGAGAGAGAGAGAGACAGACAGACAGACAGAGAGAGTGAGAGAGAGAGAGAGGTTCTAATATCACCATGGTCTGTGAACACATTCGCTCTGTGTTTTATATCCCCAAAAATTATATATATAGCAGCAGCCAGTTATTGAACTCACAACACTTTGGCTCAAGTCACTGGATCCAGCCCCACGCTTTTATCCAATGGGCCAGGTTTCCTCAAGAAAATTTTGTGAGTTCAATACCTGGCTACTGCAGTAGTGAACAAAAATTGATAGTTGAGTTAAAAGGAAATAGTTGAGAAAACCGGAAGAGGCATGACACGAGGAACTATACAAATCTACCCCTGTGGACGAAATGAAGGGTTCAATTCGAAATTGCAATAACCTGAAGGAGGCCTTAGCTTAAAACGGCCGAAACGTCGTGAATATGAGGACAACACCTTGAATAATGTAAATATGAAATTACTCTGTTTTCTGGCGTTATTAATATTATTATTATTATTATTATTATTATTATTATTATTTATTTGGTTTCTGTTGTATACACATTTCCTTTCGGGTCCAAACCAGATACTTAGGTCAGAAATGGCTTCATGACATCTTCCACTGATCCCTTTTTTTTGTAAAAAAAAAAAATAGTTGTATAAAAAGAATTGTGAAATCCTATAAAATTGTTACAGGTCGTATCTCTGTAACCGGGTCCGAGTGATGTTCATACAAGTTTCTTGCAGTTTCATTATTATTATTATTATTTTAAACAGTATGTTTTCTTTAACCTTGACCTTAATTTACAATATTCAGAATCCGGTCAAAATTTTGTTAATGAGCGTGTTAATATCCCTTTTGGGGAAGCCTTTCCACCAAGATAGTCAACCTACAGAGATTTTCAATTGCTTATGTGGCAACAATTCCCAACAGTGAGATTACATTTCATAATTATCTGTTTTACATTTTCTCTGCTGTATCCATCACAGACATAAATAGGTAATAACGAAAGTGATACATTAAAATATTAACACCGAAACTAAGATCAAATGGTTTCCATTTTGGGGCACGTGTAGTGGTTAGCGTTCTGGCCTCTCAAGTCAACTAAAGCAGTTCGATCGTCTCTGAGTGTCTGCAAGTATTGCATTGTTCAGTATTAAAGCGTTTCTGTATTTAATTTATCACTTATATCAATTATATTTTTAACTGCAGGCTTTACGTTGTTGCATATATTTATGGATTCTGTATAGTGTAACAGTAAGCAAATCAGAAAAATAATATGGCGGGACTAGTTCAAATTACAGCTGATATCTTAATGTTCCCTTTCACACAAATATTCTTTGGGAAGCTATATCCATCTCTTCTCTCCCCAAGTATGGATTGAATAGCAGGACTGACTGGGCTCACTTGGCATAATTTGGCAACCGGTCTAGGAAAAAAATCAAAAGCCGTTAGGAAAGAAACTAACAAGTCCCTGACACACCAGTGCTGCTATACAGTGCCGTTACGACCAATTTGGCTCAAAGAATTGTGACACATTTACGAAGAGGAAAGTAAAGTATATATAGAAAAAATATGCCTTCATCAATATTATCTGGGTGGGTTCTTTTATCTGGCCAAATTTGGGACATGTTTATATTTCTTGAGCAGACGACAATAACTAAGATTACGTGCTGTTGGTGCCCTTAATCCCAATTTTATCCATACCATTTCTCAGAGTGCCTTATGATAGAGTCTAAGAATATAAAAAAAATCTACTTCATGAACTACAGTTTTCTCCTACGTACGAACAAAAGGAATATTAATGGACAATTCCCAAGACATATTTCGGCAGCCTGACTAGACATGGATGAGAATTTGGGGATTTAATTTGGCAGGAAGCAACAGAAAGTAACGTTCTGGATATAACAACTCATATCGATATATCTCGTATAAACACTCACCAACACATACACACACACATACTTATATGTATGTATTTTTGTATATGTATGAATTTGCGAGTGTGATTGTGTGAGTATTATAAATTTATGTTCAAATATATGAATAAATTATTATAGTAGAATACGTATGCGTACATACAAGTATCAGCAGATGCATGTGTTAAACTATTATTTTTAGTATCGCATGAAGTCAATCGATAAAACGATTTCAGGTGTAGATATGCGTACAGGAAAAACAGTGGATAGACACACTCTTGAGCAAAAACACACGCACGCATAAATGTATGCATACATACATATAAACACACACACACAAAAACACCTACACACAAAACACACACACACACGCACCCCCCACCCCCCATATATATATATATATATATATATATATATATATATATATATATATTTAATCTAACTTTTAATCGTAATGTTCAAATTCATATCGGAAGATTTTCCTAAATTTACTTCATAAGCATTTTAATCATTCACCATCACTAAAAAAGATTTTTAACAAAAATAAAGTTAAGATCAGTTACAACTGTGTTAGTAACATCGATGAATCTTTATCCCAACATAACAATATTATATTAAACAAATTCATGTCCAATTAGGCAAGAGAGTTAATCTTTTAAAAATACAAATGTCGAAAAAATATGATCTGTTCTTTAAAAGGTCAATGTATGACAGATAATATTATATACCTAACTAGCATACATCCAGTAACGATGTAAAATTTTATTTTGGTTCCACTGAAAATCATTAGAAATTTCGTTTCTACCATCATCAAATGACTTTAGGCAAGATGAAATACATCAACATCACTGCTCTCTGTAAACGTTTAAAGAATGGTAGTAATACACCTATTACCACGTGCGATATTGTGGCAAGAACCAAATCTTAATACGAAAGGCAATAGATGTCTTATTGAAAAAAATATTTTAAATCTCTTAAATAACTTTAGCTTATTAAACGATAGAAATGAATTGATTGTTACGTGTAGGCATAAAAAAGAATAATAGCTCAAATACGTTAACCCGGATTTTTTTTTGTAATGTATATTATGCTTGTTTTTTTTTTACTTTTATATTTTTATAACTTTTACTCGACAATCTTAACAGAAGAATCGTGATGAAATCGATCATAAACGAAAATGACATGTTCATCATTAATTAATCATACTTATTATAAAACCCAGGTTGTGTGTGTGTGCGTGTCTGTACGTTTATATATTGGATCGGATTTCCTACATTTTTCAACCGATTTCAACAAAACTTCACAGGACTACGTAAAATTACCTTGCGGTGGTTCTGACAGCACCAAAAATCCGGAAAATACAATTGTTTTTGCACAAAATCAATTTGAAAAACGATTAAGAGGCATCGCTTTCGCGGAATGAAAGGGGGACAACTCATATCGAGTTATACCTATTATAAAACCCAAGCTGTTTGTGTGTTTGTGTATGTTCGTTTATATATGGGATCGGATTTCCTACATTTTTCAACCGATTTCAACAAAACTTCACTTTTTTTTTGGCAGGTAGTGTTTCTTATTGTCTTGCACACTTTTTTCCTTGTTTTTAAATTCAGAATGCTTTAAAAATTCCATTTACAAGACAATTGTTTAGAATCAAATTCTATTCAATCGGTAGACTCATAGCGATTGAAAAAAATGTTTTTGTTTGAGGTTGGGTTTGACCAATTCATAAAAAAACAAAAAAAAACAAAAAAGAAAACTAATTAAGACATGCGTGTCCGTCAACCTTAAACAATAATCTTTATCAATTTTATTTTTCAGTCTTTATGATGGTCGATACTTGATCTATCTCTTATTGTTACATCCCCGGGCAACGCTGGGCTCTACTGCTAGTCATAGCTAAGAATCAGAAATACATGAAGGATGGAAATCAAGTTCATCTATCTATCTATCTATCTATCTATATATGTATTATTTTAGGATCATTTTACAACTTATTGAAAATGGTCTTGCCGTCTCTAACCTTCTGACTTTCTGTCATGGAGTAACAAGATGCCTCATTGGTTTCACGTACGATTTCATTTTCAAGTCTTTTTTTTACTACTCTTTAAACTATCATAGCAGACACTCTTCTCTCACGTGACAATCTTCATATGGATTGAGTTGGATCTTTTGTAAGTGATCTCTTTAGTTGAAATGATGATCCATCTTACAGTTGTGATCACCTATTCCAGTTTTCCTGTCTACTGTTCCCTCTTTTTCACCGTTCTCTTGATGGTTCTTGAATGGACTTTGAAGATGGAAGCCAGAGTGTACATGTTGGTACCATTTATGAATGATTTTTCTCTCTTACTATTTCTCATTGGGGAAGACAGTGGTGTTGACACAAAACAACTTTAACCTGTTCTCTTTCTAGTTGAATAAATCAAACGGTTTTTCAGTGATTCCTACGACAAATAGTATCAAGATGGCTATCTCTCTCTCTCTCTCTCTCTCTTCATATATATATATATATATATATATATATATATATATATATATATATATATATATATAAGATGAATGAGAATTGAATTGCATAATAAAATCTGACACAACAGAATTTTATTAGTGTAAACATTTATATTTAACATATTTTTTTTAACTATCATGGCAGGCGAAAGGTACCTTCTAGAAGCTAAAGAAGGTATTAAGAAACCGGAGAAAGTCATTAGAAACAATGAAAATAGCACTCAACTTTTATGTAATACCAATCGACTAGTGTGACAATAAATGTTCACAGTTATTGGGGAAACGTGACGTAACAAAGATATGGTTAACAGCAAAGGACAGAGCGTATGAGCAACAATGAAATTTTAAGGATAATGGAAATAATAAATAGGCTTAGATTTAGAATCAGAAACCAAAGTTTTAGAAACTTAATCAGAAAAGATGGCCTGTAGAACGTGATACTCACATGGCTTGTTTACATCAAGATTTACATGCAGAAACAGTAACTTACATAAGAAGTTTGTGTAAATGAATGAAAAAAGGAATATGGGAACAGAAACAAAAAATGTTGCAAAGCGCTGCAAAAATAGGACGTCCTGGAGATATAAAGCACACAGAAGAAGATACTCAATGCATAATCGGTGTTTAAATTTATGGTTGTCAACAAGCAGTTATAACTATTTGCACTATTTACATCTTTATTGCCATATTCACGACGTTTCGACCGTTGTACGCTCCGACCTTGTTAATGGGATAAACGATGGAATTTCGGACCGAACCCTTAATTTAGTCTCCAAGGATACATGGCCCAGTGGATAAAACCATTGTTGAGTAATTAAAAAAATGACTTAACCCAAAAAGTTGTGAGTTCAATATCTGGGCACAAAACGTGGACAGTTAGGTTACTAAAGAGAATTAATTGATACTGAGCTATCATAAAAGGCATGGCACGTGGAATTAGAATAATGCACCTCGTTGACGGGGTTCGGTTCGAAATTTCAACATATTTCACTTAGTGAAGTTTAAATTATATAGTTACAATACCTCATCTCAGAAGTATAGACAAGGAGTTGTAACTATGTAGAAAAGTTTAAATTGCTTTCAGTCCCTTTTTGTACCAGTATCTGGGAATTAAATAGCATATCTCATGGAACTTCCAATATTATTGTTGATTTCCAGGAGACTAATTACTTTTGTTTTTAATTTATACCTTAGGCCAATGTACTGACCATGGAGAGGGCTATATCGATGATATTCACTGGTTGAATAGAGTTGAAACAAGAATGATCTTGAACAGTCAGTCAGTTAGTCAATTGTATCTTTCGATACATGACTAACGAAGCAGATTTTTTTCCTGCACTAGATTGCCATTTTTTTCGGCGGTAGAACCTTCCCGTAGCTGGCGGGAGAAGAAGAGGATTCATACTTTTCTCAAGGGTATCAGCACGAAAGTGAATGTAATGGATTCGACTGGAATTCGAACTCGGCTCTCTGATTCTTCAATTCCAGCCGCTATCCACCGTGATCTTGAAAAGAAAGTCAATATACTTTAACAAGTTTTCCAAGAAATAGATAAACTATTCAAAACAGATGTTATGATCTGGAATTGGAATTTATATCTATACATCTGTGTGTGTGTTCGTGCGTGAGTGTGTGTGTGTGTGTTTATGTGAGTGAGAGTGTGGGTTTATGCTCGTGTTTGTGTGTAGTCATAAACTTAAAAAGTAAATACATGAATATCAAATAAGAAATGATTTTATCATGTTAAAAATAGCATTGGGAATAAACTGCTTGTAAGTTTGGACAGTTAAACTTCAAAGTCATTACAATATTCATTAATGTAAACTAGCATAGTGGCGAGCAAAAAAAATGAACCGCCGAAGTTAATTGCCTTCATTTTTATCGTCGATTTAATATCATCCTAAATTATGCCTTGTACATTTACAAGCACAAATGTGAAGAGATAGGCACTGATCATTTTAAGCATTCCATGCAACATCTTATACGAATATACCAAATGAAGACAATGTTTCTGTTTTCCATTTTGGGGGCAATGTACTGATGACGTGTATATATGTGAGTCGAGGTCTATGCTGATGACATAGGTATTCATACTTGAAAAAACTGATCTTGAAGATCAATATCCGCAACCAAGAAATAGGACCTAAGATAAATCTTTCTAGAACAGAATCTATCATCTGGAAATGGAATGAAACCATTGATGGCACATACATTGAATTCATCATACAAATTCAGCATATGGAATTAATAAATGCTAAACACTTCAAATACATTGGTGTATGGATCAGTTGTAACAAATAGGAGCTAAAAAATTGAACGTAGTTATAAAATCAAAACATTAAACTTAAAACTGTAGCCATGTACTTAAATAGCTTCGACAGATTAAAACTTCAGAATTATCTAAACTGTTACAGTCGCATTCTCAAATCAATGATTAAAAATAGCTTCGAAGTCTATATATCTTAGCGAATAATATTTTTGTTGATCCTTGTGAACTGACGCTACATAATCACAAGCAAAGCACTGTATCAGATTGCAGAAACCACATCACTTTACTACTACCAACATCAGTAACAAAAGAAATGGATAGCGCATGTAACTCGAAGAGAGAATAATGACATAATCAAGATGTTGACGTTCCACATGACTTCGAACAAAAAGTTAGGGAGGAAATCCCTATGAAAATTGGAAAGCGCAAAAATAGGTACAGGACAAGAATCTAACTCATAGTTCCATATTTGCTTTCACACTGGCGAAATTTATATACGTTTAATTATTTTTACATTAATATTAAAGTTCTTTTTTATTAAATAATCACGATAGTAATAATGTTGCTTAATTTTGTATCTTCTAACTTTTACACATATTATAATTCTGCTTGTACTTCCCTTCGTTATTTCATACGACCGTTATGCCCTACCAATACGTAATAAGTAATGGTCTATTCCGTTTTGATCACGTGGAAAGAGGGAGAAGACAATTCTTGTTTCAGTGAGAAAATGAATGCATGAAAGAAAGGAATTATAGAAGAATTTAACGACAATTCCAGCAAAATGATGAAAGTTATCAATTTCAAATCTTTCTATTTCAAACCACAACTTAAAATAACAACAAGCATTCATGTCTATGATTGCTATATTGCAATATTTTGTAAAATTTGTTAAGCTCCAATATTCATTATTTAAATAGGGGATATTTTATTGTAGAAATCGCTATAAGCGTACTCAAACATTAAGAATTAAGATTCATCAGAATATTAAAACAGGAAAATCGTGAAATTTTAGCGGGTTAAAACTAGTTTGCAATAGGTTTTCACTTTGAATAATATTATCTCTTCCTTACTATCTGTTTTATTTCATTTTGAACTTCCATTTCTTCATCGTAACCTTCAAGTTACATCAAAAGTCAAGCTAAAACAGAATTACATTCACGCAGACTCACACGCATACACACACATATATTTAACGAAAATGAGAGAGAAAGGTAAGAATATATATAGTGATATAGATACATAGTATATGTATATATAAATATGTACATGTGTATATCTCTGATAGACATGGGTATAGTTATTGACACGCATATAAATTTGCGCCTTATTTTAAACACACATATATATTTTCATAAAAAGGCACAAAAGATTGCAGAACTGTATATGTATGAAGTTAAGTATATGTATGTGTATGAAGTTAAGTATATGTATGTGGAGAAGTCAATGTGTTCCGACAAAAAAGATAGGCTAGGCTTTTTGAAATAGAAAATTGCATATGAATCTGAAGGTAGACTTGGCAACGAAGCAAACAATATACGAAGAAACTTATTGCGTACAAGCTGCAAAGGACGAGAAGGCGGTGTCTATTTTCACATCCCTGCGCACCTTTTTTTTGTTGTTGTTTTATTTTTTGCCTCTTAGTCTGCTTTGATTTTATCATTTACTTCACTCTACTTTATAATCGTTTACATTTTATATAATTTGCACATTTAACAAAGAAGTAGAAGTTGAGAAACTTTATGAACATTTGTAGATTCTCGATCAAAAAAAGGCTATCGAAATAGAGTAAACGGTATATTTGCATTCAATCTGTTCAAGAAAGTTAATTTCTACAAAAGGAAATAATAAGTTACTAATAATGAAATAGTACAATGTTGCTATTAACTTTTGGAAATGTTATCACAAACATATGCATAAATTCTATATTATATATGTGTCTGTATATATATATATATATATATATATGTAATGATTCAATATATATATATATATATATATATATATATATATATATATATATATAATAAGAAAAAAATCCAACATCGTGGCCTGACGATTGTGTCTAGCATGAAACAGCCTATGACCTCTGTGTCTTGACTTCAATGTTCACGTTTATATTTATATTTATATACGCTCTATCTTTCATATTGAATACTTTATCCCATAAATATAGCACACTTTAAACCTATATCTCTGCATATATATATATATATATATATATATATACAAACATACAGAGAAAGAGAGAGTTCGATGGATAAATGGTCTCAGTGTTTGTACTGTAATCTCTCTCTCTATATATATATGTATTTATATATGCATATATATATATATATATTTATATATCTCTATATATATGTAGTCTATCTCTCTCTATATATCTATCTATCTATCTATCTATATATATATATATGTGTGTGTGTGTGTGTGTGTGTATGATAAAGAAGCATTTATTTTTACGGAGCAAATATTTGTTTTTTATAGAAAAATATTTTGTTGTGTGTACACACACACACATATATGTACACACACACACACACACACACACACACACACACACATATATATATAGATGTATGTATGTATGTACGTATGTATATTCATCTTTGGTGTTTTGTTGGTCCTTTGATCATCTACACTCCACATACAGCCATGTACAAAATTATGGGTTAAGTCTACAAAAGTTAGATGTATAATTGAAACTCATTTATTTTATCATTTGAAGAAAGTACAAATTTTTTAAAGTAAATTTTACCTATAATTAATATTTGGCGTTGACTCTTTTTGCTTTTATAACTGCCTTTATGCACTTTTGCATATTGGAGACCAGTTCGGCGCAAATAGTTAACTCGATTTTCTGCTATTCTTCATAAGGTTTGCTTTCTAATTTGCGTTTTGAAGACTATTTGTGCACCTTCCCTCTTTTAACTGAGCATGTCCAAAGGTGTTTGATGATGCCACTTCATTACCATCCATTTCTTTTTTTTCAAATCAACCCTTCAAATCTCTAGATGTGTGATATGCTGGGTAGAGTTGTTAGAAGATTACTCCATGTTATTGTTGAAAGTTTGGTAACATTGATCATAGTGCTTATATCAGTGTTGGAATTAATTCTACATAAGCATGTGAATAACATTCCTGTTCCGAACATAAACAACTCCAGAGGTTCAAAAAGTCTGATAAAAAAAAAAAAAAAAAAAAAAAATAAAACTAGGGACAATTTTCTATCCAATAAAATTACACTATTAATAGGCGTAATAAAATCAATTGTGCTCAATAAATTAGTTTCAACTAATAAAGGGAACTTACTTCAAAGTTGATTTCATCAGACCAGACAACTTTGGCTCAATCCTCAGCCGTACAGTTTTGATGCTCCTTTGCAAAAGAAAGTCTTTTTTATTATTATTATTATTATTAACCTCAGCCTGCAATGTTCTTTTCTAGATTTACATCTCTTGAGGCAAGTTTCTACTAACCTTCTTTTCACTGTGCGAGTTGATATCATTTTTGGGCCTCTCAAAATTCAGCAGTCACATTAGAAAGGTTATTTTTCCTATCATCTAGAGATCACCTCTTTAGCAGTCAGCCTTCCCTTGAGTTTGTACTCATTTTACGGCCTTAACCATCACGATTTTTGACTGAATTCTTTTTTTTTTTTATATCATTTAATGGTTTTGTACACCATTTCTTGAGCATTTCACTTTTCTTGCAAATTTCACTTAGGATAAACCTTCTTTGTACAATGATTTCAGACCTTTCAGTTTCAGGGGTGTTTTTCTTTGGAGACATTTTCAACAAAGAAGATGCACTTATAATCTGATACTAAACTTGTTACTAAAAAATTAGAAAAAGATTTAGCGCTAAAGATTAAATTTCAAATAAATAATTTTGCCCCTTATGCTGAATAAATAAAAATGAACACAAATCCTTATTGGTACCCACCCCTATTGAAAATGCCCATGACATATCAATTCAAGAATGCTTATTATAGTGGTTTCAGCTAATATATGTACGAATTTAAATCATATTTTTAACTTTTCTACACCTGCTCCTTAATTTTGTTCATGGGTGTATAATAATCAAGAGTTTTGCAGTCTAAGGAGTTAGGTGGCCAGATGTAAGGGGTAATGTCACAGAAATTGGGTTCCCCTCTTTGTGTTTGTTCAGAATTATGTTACCAGACATAAGGTCTTGCAGCAGCCACCTTCTTGACTTAGGGCAGCACTACTTCCTCAAGGCACTTGATGCAGGCGACTGTGTTGAGTCTGAAGTCCTGTGGGATGATGAATGGTGGCATAACATCACCATCACTAGTGATCCCTCCAAACATCTTTGTAATCACTATTAGACTCGTCCAACTCTTTCCGAATCCTATGCACTGTCCTCAGATTGTCAGGAAAACAGTCTGCATTGATCGTACAATATGTCGTTTACTAATTTCTGGTGGTGTGAAGTACGTCATGGTTCTCTTTTTCTCACAGACGATGCCTAACAGCCCCTACTGGACTATTCGACAAAATCCCTCCCCACCCAAAACAAAAACACACACACACACACACACACACACACACAAGACGCATAGTCTAAATTAAAATTTACCCATCCCCATATATATATATATATATATATATATATATATATATATATATATATATAATATATATATATATATATATATATATATATATATATATATATATATATATATATATCACTTCAAGCGTTAAACTTTAATTTTCTTTTAATAAGATAGTCTCAAATATTCTAGCCGGTAAACGAAAATAATATATATATATATATATATATATATATATATATATATATATATATATATATATAATTTTTTTAATAAATCATCGGCGTGTCTAATCAGATATGGCTATCCATTAAAAATAATGGTTAAAGATTAAAAATAAAATCTCCATTACTTATTTAGAAACAGGCACACAAACGCTTTTACTTAACTCATGTTTACTTCGAAGTTTCGGGGTTATATATATACCTTTGTGCAAATTAATTGATATAACCGCTTTTGTTTCCTTTCTTTTACTCTACGGTCGGTTTTAGTACCCACTGGAGTGATAGGATATAATCGATTTCTATTTTACCGCAGATTAGGTCATTTTCTGTGGTGTACAGTAATATGAATCTTATGTTTGGCTTTGAAAAATATTGCGTCATACGTGATTGCATCAGATTTTTATAACGCCCAGACACTTCTGTTTCTACTGTCGATGAGTTGTCGTACTGCCATTGTCTGCGATGGACTTTACTCAAAAAAAGTGTACGAAAATTGTAAAGCTTCACGAACACACTGGCAAACCTTACAAGTGAAGAAATCAAAGTACTATACACTGGCCGGGAAACTCTCCTGATTTAAATCCAATCAAGAATCTGTGATGAATCTGCAAGGAACGACTTAGTGGAGTGGACATACGGAGTACTAACATGTGCACAAGGCCATGTTTCATTGGAAAGATAGAAAAAGTATACAATAACGGAATTATTAATTCTGTTTCAATTAAATTACACAGGGATGTATGTGACCACTCGTCAGAACAGAGTAAAACTGATGATATTTCTCGATTCATTTGTACTTTATTGTGGTATGAGTGTGTTATTTTGCTTTTCGCTTGATGAGTGTTGTTTGGTTTTTGAGTTCTCATCCGCTCCTTTCCTTTTTTATCTTTTCGCTTTTTTCTTTTCTTATTTCCTCACCTTCCCCGTTCATCTCTGGTGTATTGCTATTGTTTTGACCATTTTATTTAGTTTATTGTCGGATTTTTACGTGCTAATGCGTAGACACAAACATAAACAAGCACCCGCACAAAAGTACATTTAAAATTCAGTTTACATCTGTTCTGATGATTGGCCAGATTTATGTAAACGCGAATCTTCGAAGTAAACATGAGTTAAGTGAAAAAAAAAATTTCATGGTAATATTATAAACGCTCTATCTCTATATTCGATATTGAGCAATGTACCTGAAAGCCTTCTTGCCTCAAATGCTTTCTTATCATATATATATATATATATATATATATATATATATATATATATATATATATATATATAAAGAACAGTAAGATATATAATCCGGTGTTCTTATAGATATTTTATTTTTACAAAATAGTGCTCAATGTAAATTTACAGAGCATTGATATTATAAATTAATTGATTTAAAATATGATTTTTTTCGCTACATATTTCTAACCATGTTTCATAAATGGAAGCTAAAAGCTCCGAATTTAATTTTGTAATTAAATTAAATACATTAGTTCCATTTCATCCTCAATTCGCTTGAGGATGAAATGGAACTAATGTTTTGATACGATTACAAGTCAGTTCCACAGGGGTATATCAATAGAATTTAGGTTTTGCTAGTATCTCGACAGGGGTCTTCAAAATTTCCGAGAAACGTCATGCATGTATTTTCATCACTCATGTGTACAACTTGACCAGCCTAGCAAAGTTGGGATTACATTAGGAATTTCGATATGCCTTCAATTTCACACTTTCAACAGAGCTTATTATTAGTTGTCTGCCATATTATTACAAAATCTCTATTATAGTCACAAAGTTTCGTTACAGAAAAGGTACTGTGATAAAGCTTTTTATCTAATTTTTCGTGTTTCTTACATGTGTATAAAAACGGTCCAAAAGTTCTGCATATCCGAGCGCTTTCGGCTATTCTTTTAGCCATTATCAAAGAAGATTTTTATTGTTTATTTTTAACTGAATCTATGGATTTTTGCTGTATATTTGACTGAAGTTATAGGAATGTCTTATTTTCCAAACACAACCAGCACATTGTGACCGTGTTCGTAGTTAATGTTATTGAATGTTGCCTTTTCCTTTTTTTTATTATTACTGCTTCCATAATTTTAAATCTTTTTTTAAAATGTGTATGAAGCTATTATACTATATTATATTTATTACCTGTATGTTGTGTATGCATTTTATTAGATATTAGTGTGTGTTTAAATGTGTTCATTGAGCTACGGCTAGGTAGGTGTAACGTGAGGCGTCTAGATAGGCATATACCAGTTATGACCAATATAATTATTTATCAGATTTTTATCAAGAACACAGTTCTTAAAGAGCATTTGAACTCGTAAATTATAGATAAATATAAACACACATACAGACACACGCACACACACGCACGCACACACAAAATATATATATATATATATATATATATATATATATATATATATATATATATATATATATATATATTGTTCCACCCATTAGCCCACATAAGTAAGCTATTTAATCATCATTTAACTCATTTGAAAACCTATCGTTTTAACGACCTTGGACTTACGACCAGCTATGAAATCTAATAAAATATATTTTTAAAACTCCAATTAGACACAGATTGTTCGTTGTACGAAATTTTTTTCTCTTTCTTGGAATGACTAAAAATAAATAAATTGAATAGATAAAGTGAAACATAAGTAAAAATACTTATATTTAATTTACAGTATGCAAATCAAAGTAATGTATATAATCTAGAACTGCTTTTTGCATTTTTTATTACGTTTATTGTTCAATAAACTACTGTCTTGTATAAGCATTTAGAAATAAATTAGAAATGTTACAAATAATGCAAATACGACTTGATGCCGTACGTCGCAAACCAATTACAGAATGCATTAAATAACGATCAAGTACAGTTTCTCAGTCAGCGACAAACTCGTTTAGCGACCAGGTTGTTGGCACGTACTCCGTCGTTATGTGAGGATTTGTTGTATTATTTTTATATATCGATCAAAATGAAGTGGTAAATAATGAGACTCAGAATATTTAATTCTATATTCGTCCTTAAAATATGACGAGGTTTTAAGTGCACTGTCGTTTTTCTTTTTAAATCGATAATTTTATACAATTAGGCGGAAAAGCCATTGATTTTCCTACATAAATACATTTTTATATCTATAAGTGCATGTGTGTTTAGGTGTGCGAGAGTGTGTATTTATGCCTCTGTGTGTGTGTGTTTGTAGTAATACATTTAAAAGTTAAATCCATGAATATCGAATAGTAAATTATTATATCATTTTTCAAAAATAGCATTGGGAATAAACTGTTCGTGTCTTTGAACAGTTCAACTCCAAAGTCACTGCATTATTCATTAATGTAAAATAGCATAATGGCGTGCAAATTAAATGAACCGCCGAGGTAAAAAATTAATTACCCTCTTTTTTACAGTCGATTTAATATGTTCTTAAATTATGCCTTGCACATTTACAAACACAGATGTTGAGAGATAGACACTGACATTTTAAGTATTCCATACAACATCCCATACAAATATGCCAAAAGAAGACACTGTTCCTGTTTTCCATGCTGGGGCCTATGTACTGATGACTTGTGTCTCTGCCTGTAACTGTGAGTTAGGGGTGGGTCTATGCTGATGACATTGTTATCCGTACTTAGGAAAAAATGATTTTGAAGATCAATATCCGCTAACAAGAAATAGGACCTAAGATAAAACTTTCCAAAAACTTTTCAATAATTTGGAATTGAAATGAAAGCAATGACGGCGCATAGCTTGAATTCATCATAAAAATTCAGGACGTGTAATTAGTTAAAATTAAACACTTCAAGTATCTCGGTGTATAGAACGTCTATAATACATTTAGTATAGGAAAAAAGGAAATTTAACATAGTACAGGCTGTAATAGAGATAGTTTTGCCAACACCTCTAATTGCTATAAAAATTTAACCTGAAATCTCCAGTTATGTACTTAAATATCAACGAAACCGGGTAGAACATGTAACACGAAGATAAAATAATGATATAATCAAGATGCTAACTTTCTGTACTACTTCAAACAAAAGATTAGGAAGGAAACTCCTATCAATACTGGAAAGAGCGATAACAGCTAATGGACTTGAGAAACATGTTTTCCTGTAAAATTTATAAATTTCAACCGGCAGCAGTATTGTCTGTTCGGTCAATGGATTGGCACTACAGAATAACAAAGACAGAACTGTCAGATAAAAAGAAACCTTATCGCTTGAAGAATTTCAACAGTAGAAACAAATAAAATAGATATCCCATATAACTCGAAGAGAAAATAATGACATAATCATGATGTTGACATTCCACAGTATTTCAAAGAGAATTTTAGGAAGGAACACCTCATCACTACTAGTCACAGACATAACTAATACTGGACATGGGAAACCTATTTTCCTGAAATATATTTTAAGAGAAAGAATTTATAAATTTCAACCGGCAGCATTACTGGCTGCCAATTCAATGAATGCTGAATGTTTCCTTGTATTGAAATGGTTAATATTACCATTATCATGAATCTTAAGTATTCGACAGTGTAATTTCAGAAAGCGTATTTGTGATCATTGAAAGCTGGGAAGCAAGTTATCTTATTCAATTGAAGAAAATACAGATACAGACCTGATAACATCGAGATTACTGAAAATAAAACATGCATTAATTATGAGCCATTTGACACTCTTAAAGATTAACATAATTCCAGATTAAAATATGAATGTAAATTCAGGTTACATAAAAACTGCAGTGATTGCATAAAGTCCACAGCTTTCAAACTGTCTTTTTTATTGGATTTGATTTATCTTTAAAAAAGAGAAGTATGAATTCAGAGAAGAGAATAGATATTATCGAAATGTCTCAAAGAATGAGTCATCATGAAATGACATCAAAATATCAAAGCATGCTGTCCATGTCAAGCAAAAAAGCATATTATTTTTGAAAGCGTTTTAGATAAGAAGAGGGCTCATAAATATTCGAAGTTGAAAGAAAATGATTAAAGACATCTAGTGGGGTTATAAGTATCCAGCTCAAAATTTACAGCGTATCACGTAATAGATAAAAGCGTATAGTGTCAACTTCTTCAATACGTTGAAAGTCATTTTAGTACTAGATTAGTGGCAAGATCTCATCATTTTATAGTTGAAATGGCTACATGTAAACGTAATTTCAATGATAGCATAACTCTTGCCTTTCTCGCTTTTTGAACTCTTTTCCTATTCCTTGTTTTCCAGTCACCTTTGATCTGCAAAACTTCAATGCGATGTCAATCTTTATTTTAATTCCTGTTCTTTTATTCTCCTTACTCCTTAATAATGTGTTCTGTTTCTCATATTCTCCCACAATCAGTAACCTCTTGCGTCTTAGTGGCTTTATTTCCTTGCTTGGCCTGAAATGGTTTAAAAAAATTAAATGCTTTAACGTCATTGATGACGGACCCCAGTATATCTTTGATCCATCGCAGCAATAAATAATAATAATAATAAAAACCCAAAACTAATTAACTAAAATATAACTAAAAAAGAAAACTTACTGGGCAAAAAGAACATCTGATATTGAATAATGAACAAGGGTTGAAAGGATATATCGTGAGGTAACGAATCGAGAATGCAAGAGAGTATGTTTGACGACAAATTGATACATGAAACAATCCAAAATCAAAAAGACATAAAAATTTGGTGGCCATTGTTAAATAGTTTGGGAAAAGCAATATGGCACAAGAAAGTTGACAAGGAATCTGTGAAGAACGGAACTGTCATTGAGACCAAACATTTCATCGTACTGTGTGCATATGAATACGATAACTCTTAGATAGACACTGATACTTCGGAAATTACATTGTCGACCACGTACAGCTTCTTAGTAGAAGCTAGACTAAATGATTTTTCATTTCCTTTATTCGCTATTGGCTATATTTCTTATTTTCTTTGAGCAAATTTTTTCTTGCTTTTAGTTCCCCGAACTTTTGATAAGCACTTCGTCCCTCGCTCACACTCTCCTTTTCTTTCGCCATCACTTTTAAACCCACATACTGGCAGGTGTTCAAAATTTAAGTAAATATCTTTGTTATTGTGTATAGGTAAATATTTAACGTACCAATTTTAATAAAGTAATTTATGTAATAGTGCTGCAACCTAGGAAGGGTTATTGAATGAGAAATAACTAAAACGGAGGTTGGAAAAGAAATGCTAACCTTTATAACATCAACAAAAAATCAACAAAATACAATACTCACCGGCGGCGTGAAGTATGTAAACCACTGCTAATGGTGGACTGCTTAGACAGCATATTACCTCCCACTTACAATAATGTCCAACGTATTTATGAGGATTGGGACATACTCATTTGTGTTCACATGTACGGTATATAACAGATAGTAAAATAAAATTTCTAATAAATAATAAGCGGTCTTTTCACATTTCGCAAATAATAATGAATAGTTTCTTTCGACATTTTTATACATGAATAAGCAATCAAGTTCTGTCCGAATTTTACCTTTTTTTTAAAAAAAAATGAACGAAATTTAAAGAGTATTTTATAATGTCTAATGGAGCTGTACATTATTTTTATGTTTAGATGCATTTACACTGATCAAATTTTATTTCAGAGAACAATAAAATTAAATTTTGCTTGATTAAAACCCTGCTAACATGGAAGTACCCATGAATCATTTGAGGCACGTAATGCTTTATGAGTTCAAGAAAGGAAACTCAGCAGCCGAAGCGGCTTATGGAGAGGAAAGTGTGAATGAAAGAACTTGCAGAAGATGGTTTGCAAAATTCAGAGATGGAGATTTCACCCTTGAAGATGAAGATCGAACCGGACGTCCAGTTGAGTTTGATGAAAAACTTTTTAAAGCAACCCTCGAAGAAAATCTTGCTTTATCAGTTGAGGAATTGGCAGTGGTTCTCAGTTCAAACCATACAACTGTTCATCGTCATCTCCAACAACTTGGAAAAGTTCATAAACTTGGAAAATGGGAGCCTCATGAATTGTCTGAAAACAACCTCAAATCCCGAGATGACATCTGCTCTTCTCTCCATTCTCGCCAACTTGTTTCACCTTGTATGGATAGACTTGTGACTGGCGACGAAAAATGGATCTTTTATCAAAATGTTAAGCGTCGTAGACAGTGGCTTGGTAAAGGGGAAGGACCCAGCCACAGCCGAGAAGAGAACTTCATGGGCAAAAGGTGGGGTGGGATCGCCAAGGAATAATCCACTTTGAATTCTTACCACCTAATGCAACAATTAATGCTCAAATATACTCTCAGCAATTAGAGCGTTTGAACTAAGCTTTGAAGGAAAAAAGACCTGCTCTAGTGAATTGAAAATAGGTGATGTTTCATCAGGACAATGCGCGACTTCACACAGCAAGAATCCCGTCACAAAATATCGAAGAACTTGGTTGGGAGAAAATTCCTCATCAACCTGATTCTCCCGATCTTTCTCCTTCAGATTACCATTTGTTTCGTAGCTTACAGAATCATTTGGAAGAAACAGCTTTTATAACACAGGAAAAGGTTAAAACTGACATTTGTGAGTTCTTCGAATCAAAGCCAAAAGAATTTTACAGTAATGGAATTAGTAATCTTGTTAATAGATGGAAGGAAGTCATAGGTAATCAGGGAAAATACATTGTTGATTGAATCTGTAATTAAATGTAACATTTTGATCACTTGTTTTCTTTATTCAAAATTCGGACAGAACTTATGGGATGACCTGATAATAATGTGAAGTCTATGAATATTTCTCATGTTATAATGAACGGTCATTTGACCTTTTTCTTGTAATTATGAATTGTCTTTTGACATTTGTCTTGTAATGATGGAGGGTATTTTGACATTTCCCATGTTCTCTTGTAATAATAAACACTCTTTTGGTATTTAGTCTACTCAGGAATAGATTTTTGATATTCCTCAGGTAATAATAAGCAGTGTTTCCGCATTTCCTGTGAAGTAATGAACAGAACTTTTACATTCGTCATGTAATGATGAGTGCTCATTTGTTATATCCAATGGAATGATGACTGATTTAGTGACACCCCTTGTGTAATAAAGGACCTCCACTTGGCACTTCTCATTGAATAATGAATGGCGTTTTCATATTTATCATATAATAATGAACAACATTTTGGCATTTTTCATGTCATAACGAACATTTGTTTGCAGTTCTCAAGAAATAACGAATTTTGGAAATTCTAATGTAATAATGAACAGAGGTTTCTCATATTATAAAGTTAGGGATATGAATATGATAACTCGATACAGAAAATTGAGATCAAAAACTCGGTAAGTTTCTATGCATTCATTAAAAGAATATGCTTATCAATGTCTCGTAAGCAGCCATTTTTGTCTTATTTGATATTTGTAGCTAAGCGTTTTCATCAAAGTCTGAATACACTTGTGTTGGTATATTTCGTGTACAAATGTGAAGAATAAAAAAAGGAAATAAAAAAGCAATAAAATGTATTCAGTTTCTAAAACTGTGTAAGTATATATATATATATATATATATATATATGTGTGTGTGTGTATATATATATATATATGTGTATATATATATATATATATATATATATATATATATATATATATATATATATATATATCAGAAGATAAGTAAGTTGTCACACTTGAGTTTTTAAAGAACTTCACATCTGGGGATTCTTTGTGCTAACATTAACTCAGTTTCTTGTAAGTTATAACTTTTCGAAATCCATCCATTGCTTATTTGGTAAACTTGAGAGCCATAAAAAGTTCTGTCCGTTTCATAGAGTCCTTCAATTTTTATCTCCTCCCATTAATCTATATCTTATATATATATATTTCGTTTTACTTATTTTACTTACGAGAAATAGTGCGTCAGATATTCACAAGGATATTTATTTTATCCCGCTCATTAAGAAGTAGCTAGTCTCAGGAGGAAATGTATCGCTTGATATTTTTAGAATTGGAATAGATTAAAAAGAAAACGCCAAAATCAAGATTCAGTCTGACCCAGATTTAATCAACGGTTTACACACAAGTCCAAATAAACGAAAGAAAGGCGAGACGACTAATCATTGCGCAAATAATTAAAAATGATAATGTGACAATTAGAAATTCATAAAACATTTATACACATGAATAAAATCGACTATAAATGCTTAAATCTATGTATTTTGCTCACTTCTTTCTTACCTCTTGGTAAAACACTATCTTTCGACACATCTATCAAGAATGAATATTAACATAAAATGACAAATGTATATAGTTGTTGCCAATAACTTTTTAAAAGGAAAATAATAACCGGTATGGTATATATATATATATATATATATATATATATATATATATATATATATATATATATATAAAATATAAATATAGATAACTAGACTCGTTTCGAAAAACTCTCGAATTTTTGATTTGCTAATCAAATCAATCTCGAGGGAAAAAAGGTTTTAAAAAAAAGAAATACCTACAAACATGAACTTCTGCCGACAAAAAAATCGCACAGATGCAGGTCTGAAGCCCAAAGAAAAAACCCCGATACGAGTAACAACTAACTAACAAAAGAGCTCAATACAACCGTAGAGCAGACCTAGTATCTATCTATCTATCTATCTATCTATCTATCTATATATATATATATATATATATATATTATAAAATAAAAGCTTCTATTTTTCCAATTTGTGTTTTTTTTTATTTAGCTTTATATAACTTATATAGGGACACACATCAACAAGCGGTCTTTCAAAAATGTGATATTTTCATTTAATTATTGTAGGAATGATAACTGAATATAAAATGCGTGTCCCTTATTATTTATTCCCCGTGGTTAATTTAGGATACATCACAGTAAAAGTTAGATAATGCATAACTCAAACTTGTGTTAATGACAGAGACGATGTATCATTACTGTGTACAAAGTAGTTTTTGGTTTTTGTTTCGCTTTACGACATATCAACCTCAACGTTTTTTTTTTTAAATGCCAACAAGATTTTTATTGCTAGGAATATTATTTTCTTTTCAAAAGTGTATTGCTGGTATTTTTTTCAAAAATGTATTGCTTGTAATATTTTTTTTTAAAAAATGTATTGCTGGTAATATTTTCTTTTACAAATGCATTGCTGGTAATAATGTTTGCTGGTAATAATTTTTCTTCAAAAATTTATTTCTGGAAATATTTTTTTACAAAGTATTTTTGGTATTAAAACCTATTTTTACACTTTCGTAATGTTTTGACTCAATTTTCGGGGTTAAATATTTACCCATAGCTGGGACCTTAACCGGTGCTACCACTTCGGGTCGAGGTGGACCTGGGAACAGCAGCAATTAAGAGTTGGTTCCACGCCACTCAAAATCTTCTGATCGGAGGCCTTGCTGTTGGATGTGTAGTTTATCGTTTTACCCAAGACGCTGATGTAGTTGATCGCCAAACCCGGGACGGGAAGTTTTTGTGAACGCTAAAGAGGTCGGAGATGCTCGAAAAGTAATGAAATGAATTGGAATTCGAAGGAAGATGTTGCTTAATACCCGAACATTACACGTATCACTGTTGAATGACTTATTGAAGCAGAAATATCCTTTTCTTCCTGAAAAATTATATTGAGCACTGTTTCTTATATATATATATATATATATATATATATATATATATATATATATATATATATATATATATATATTTACTACGTTAATAAATAAATAAATAAATAAATAAAATAAGAAACAAAAAAATAAAAAACGAGCAATATAATTTGACCCAAATAAATAAACAAAGCGACTTCCGAAAAAATAATCGCCATAATAGAATACCCACAATGCACCACTAACCCGTATATATATAAATAGCTGAGAAAAATAACAGCATATGTGGCCTGACGATTGCATATAGCATGAAACAGACTGTCGCCTCTAAGTGTTGACTTCTATGTTCACTTTTATATATATATATATATATATATATATATATATATATATATATATATATATATATATATAAACTCCTGTTTTTATGCAAATGCGACACAATAAACGATAATGATGCAGGAATGAAAATTCTTCCACATAAAACGTCTTCTCGAGAACTCTTTTATCCTATGATGACTTTTTTTAGTTTTTTTTAATCCTTTTGCCCCAAGCAAGGCAATGCACCCCTAAGATACAAGCCGTTACTGTATCTGAAAGAATAAGAAAAAGAAAAACATTATTAAAGAGCAAGAACAATAAAAGAGGAATAAAAAGAGGCAGCAGATAACGATTGATATTGCATTTAATTTTTCGAATTTGACTGAAAAACATGAAGCTGAACGAAAGATTCACAAGCGAGAACCGCGAGAAAGAAACTGTTAACATACACCATACGGTTATATCTAGCCAATTCAACTGTAAAATGACGCAACCTTGTTTCAAAGCTAGATTTGAGCTTAAATTCATAAAGTACGATAGAAGAAATTCCATTCTAATAATAAATCATGAATTTATTTATAGAAAATATACTGGGATGATACATCAGAGCAGTGGGCATGTGACTGAAGCAGAGATATCAGGTCATGACAAAGGCTATTGCTGAATCTTTGGATTTTATCAAGAATCTCTAAATATATAGGATGAGCGCAAGTGGTAGCAATATTCAAAGCATGGACGAATAGTAGACATATAAATATGTAAGATAGATTCTTGATCTGTTAGCAGTTCCAATGTTGAAGACACCGAAACATTCATAGACGAATGCATTGACTCAAAAGGAAATAGTTATTTTTTATGGAAAATTGTGTAAATCATCGAAACCTTATGGCAATACATCGATGCATACATAAAAGAGTTTGACCAAAATTCAGTAAACATTTGCATAAACCCATACATAAATGCACACATACACACGATCGTCAGACGCTAACATTAAGTCAGTTTAATTTTTCGCCTGTATTTGTACACGTGTACAGTGACTACCACTATCCCAACTCATGAAGTATATACTTAAGCGACCACCACCCACGAAACACAAAAAACCAGGTTGAATATCCATCGAGTAAAACAAAATAAAATAAAATTCGCACATATAAATGTTATTGTTTTTGCCGCCTCCTCAGTGATTGGATAATATGTGATTCTATTCAAAAAATCAAATTATATTACAATTATGTAATTAATTCTACATGGTTTTATGTTTGTGTGCACACTGGTCCGAATAAGCGCACGGGTGCATATCAACATGATTATATAGAAACGTAAGGACAGCTCCATGCTTCTTAAAAACTTGCGCATCCGTACACAAGTGGAGGCGTATTTCAGATATAAATAATGCACTTATATACATCTAATCAGTTGTCTATTTTTGCCCAAAATCACTCAAAAAAGATTTTTGTCTCTATTTACATCCATTAATTTTTACGTATTTTACTTATTAATTATATATATATATATATATATATATATATATATATATATATATATATATATATATATATATATATATATAATATATATATATATATATATGTAATATACATTTACAAAAACCTACACTTATACATAGGCATCAATATAAGTACGTACGTTTAAAGCTATACATTTCTAATATGCACGCACACACACAGACATATATATATATATATATATATATATATATATAGAGAGAGAGAGAGAGAGAGAGAGAGAGATAAACCTCGATCCGACCACTACTTGGCAAGATTTTGTTTTGGATAAAGGACTAGAATATCTCCCTCCGTCTCTTTTTAACTTTCTTTCTATCTCTTTCCGAAACCACATCTTTATCTCTGGAGACCGGAACAGTCAATGCCGACATCTTGTTCGCATCATCAAAAGAGTGACGCATCTTATTTTCACCGACTAATGCTTGTAAAAATAGGGTAACCTTATTGTCTGCGGCCACCAGCAACTTGATTTCGCTAAGTACTTCTTTCTGTCTACTACCGAACAACTGAACTCTTTTAACGTACAGTGGTTTTAATAACAGCTATATACAACGTCATACAAAAAGAATGAATATATATATATATATACACGCACACACACACACGCACACACACACACACACACGCATATATATATGTGTGTGTGTGTGTGTTTGACTGCATATTGCGTTCAACATCTTGTTATATGCTATAGTAGTTATAGATGTAGACTCACACGTATTTGTTGGCAGATAAGCAGATGTTGAGATAAGATAAATAGAAATACTAACAATATATTCGACATTTGTCAGTGCATGATAGAAAATGATTATGGCAATATTTCATAGATTTTTATTGATGAACACGTATATTATGAATGTCAAAATTTATATTGTTTATTTTGAGTTTTTAATAGATGCATGCATATTGAATGGACGATTATAATATAAATGATTATATTGTGGTTGTTTATTTCGACAGTATACAATATGTAGATAGGTATTAAAGACATACGGATAATATGACTGCTTATTTTTTACTTATTATCGCAATACAGACAAATATCTCATCAACGAAATAATAGGGGGATGGGTGGTCCGTTAAATCCGATTGTCCGAAGATGAGAAGGGATTATTTTTGAGTTATAAAACCACTATAGTAGTGACGATAAGTGATGTCATAATGTAAATGCTATAAAGATGTATAAAGGCCATATATATATATATATATATATATATATATATATATATATATATATATATATATATATATATATATATATAGATACACTAATCGAAATAGCAAAAATAATAAAATTGTTTACAATTGAAAGGCCAACCACCGCCGCCAAGCGGTTACTTTCAGAACTAATGCGACACGTTCCGCTAAGCCCGCACATTTTGAAATATATCGCTGACGATTTGGACTTTTGTTTCCTACATAACTTTTTATTTTGCCTGCTGATTTGTCCGTTGCATCCGAAGTCCGTTGATGGGGGGTCGTAGATAAGATGTTTGTCTGTATTTAATAGATGGATGTTAATTAACGGCACACGAATATTAGGAATTCTTAATATTTATTAAACTTTTCTTTTTCTTTATGTGCCTTTTCCTCTCGGGACGTAGACGATCATGGTTCTCTACAACATCCCGTTCCTTGTAGCTCTTAATAAACTTTGTTATTCCATTATTTCTCCTACGCCCTGTGCCGCCAACCATTTAGTCCAGCTCATTATATTATGTGATTGTTTTCCTCTGTAATTGCCTTCTATCTGCCTCATGAGTATCAGATTCCCCAAACCTTCCTTCCTCATTATATGCCCCGGAAATCTCAACTGCAACTCCCTGTTGTTGAGTATTTGTTTCCTTTTTCTCCCAAACTTCGCCGTTGTTCCCATGTTCTGTCCATGATATCCCCAGCATTCTTCCATAGAACCACCTTTCTGTTGCTTCAAGTCTCTGCTTCATCAATGAGGAGATCGTCCATCATTCACTGTCATACAGGAGGACAGATACCACATAGAAATTTAGTACTCTTTCCTTTGTTTCTAGCGAAATCTTTCTATTTCTTAGCTTTTGAAATGCTTCCTTGACAGTACGAATGCGACTTCAGATTTCAGTGTCACACATTCGGTACTCTGTTAAAATACTTCCTTGATATTTAATTTTAGCACTTTGTCCCCATCCTAACAACAATGCATTCTATTTTCTTGCAGTTGATGTTCAATCTTTTTTCCTCGATTTACTTCACTACCTTCTGTAGTAGTGTTTGCAGATTTCTTTGTGCCTGCTATCAACACTATGTCATCTGTATGACATGTTGCTAAGATGGTGTTCGCTAATAATGAATCGTAGTAGAACTACTAAAAGGAGACTTATTGACTGTACTCAGGTAATATGATTAAATCTAAATCCCTTTATTATGCTAGTATTTATTAGACGAGTATATTCTAATGACATTTGGACATCTCGAAGTAGTGTAATGGTTATCAACTTTGCCTCGTTAGATTTATTACGACTGAGTGAATCATACTTTCGAACGAGAGCCACATGTAAGGCATTCAAATATTAAGTGAGTATAACATTTTTTTATCTTGTCATTATTTAATAAATGCATATAGAAAATTACGGGTTTTTGAAGGAATGAACTTTACCCAGGGTCAGTGAATATATTTGAGGTCACTGGAGAAATTAACTTTATCAGTATGCCAGCGAGTATCTGGTGTAGTAAATCAGTAAATTATTCAATAAAATATTAACGTAGGCAAATATGTGGTATCATATTCTAGATTATTAACAGCCTACACAATAACCGACATTTTTAATCATTTTGCCCAAAGCAAAGCGATAATCCCATTCTGATTGAAATGGGTTATTCAGTGTGAAAGAGAGTGAGAAAAACTTTAGTGATGAGAAAGGACAAAAGAACTAGTTCCAGGAAGACAGAAAATGGCGATTGCCAATTTAAATTTTTGAAGCTTGTAGGAGGCAAGGAATTAAAGAACTGTAATATAGTTCCACAAGCGAGAAGTGCGAAAAGAGGAACTCTTTGAATAGAACATATGCTTGCATTTAGCTAATTCAACAAGAAAACAGTGAGACTGAGCAGGAAGCATCGCCTCTGGGTTTCGACATCAATGTTCACGTATATATATATATATATATATATATATATATATATATATATATATATATATATATATATATCTGTGTCTGTGTTTGTGTGTGTGTGCACTACACATTGGCAAGGAAGAAACTTGGGAGAAATATACATCATCTTAAGGGTCTTGATGTTAATTTCTCTGGAAATGTTGGCAAAGAATATGATCTATCGTGCAATGAACGTGGACGCGTCTAAGTAGAGCTGGCCTAAAAAATCATCAAAGACACCACACACAGAGATAAGTCATTTATTACACGTTATGCGTCATTTATATAACAACCACTGCAAATGACGCCCAACTTTGCCACATCTGTGCAAAAGAATGTAAGCCTCTAGCAGGACAAAAATGCCACACCCGCGCTGCCTATCTTTGAGGACAGATCAAATGATGGCATAGCTCGAAAAATATATTAAAATTTGGAAGAAAACCTAATGTTTTATATATTTATATGTAATATTTATAATACATATATTTCACAGACAATTATTAAAATTGTTTTAGTTACATATGGATTTTGAAAAAACTACTTTACTTTAATCGGATTATTTTGTCTATACCTATCTAACACATATACTTTTTACCAATATATATATATTTTTTTTTTTTCGCGCGTAGCTAATTTTACCTACATCTGAAAAGTTTACAAAATAAAACCATTTGAATTGACAACTTGTGTAATAAACAGTTCTACTCACATGCAAATTGAACATAACGTAGTAATGTACTTAAAATAATTTTTAAAGTAATAAACGCCCAAATATGTGTCTACGTAAAATAGTTTAATATTTTTAACTGATTTTCATTAATCGCCATTTGACAAGGGAAATCATTCTGTTCTTAACGATTTTTTTATTATTCAGGAACGTATAGATTACAAAATAGCATATATATATATATATATATATATATATATATGTATGTGTTAAGAAATGGACAAGGTCCGACAATTTATTTATTAAAGACATTTTATGTTTAACGTTGTTATTTATAGATACAAGTATTTAAGCAAATGCTCTGTTTATGATAAACAGTATTAAATAACATTTACCGGCCTGAATGTCCGAGAAATTTTCATAGAAAATATTCGTTCTTTGACAGGATTCGAACCTGCATCTATAAATAACAACGTTAAACATAAAAATGTCTTTAATTATATATATATATATATATATATATATATATATATATATATATATATATATATATATATATATATATATATATATATATATATATATATATATATATATATATATATATATATATATATATATATATATATATATATAATTAGTATTCCTTTCGCATTACCAGTTGTATATCTCTATTTATGCAGTTTGTATCATAGATTTTCTTTCTGCAATGTAACTCAATTTCCATGTTTTTGCTTTTGATTTTCATCCTTTTAATTCATGCACCTAAATGATCTTTTCACGCTAACATGTATGCGGCCTACCATTTTAATTATGTTATTCGACATTTTATGATGACATGTATTCTCGGGGCGTCTGAGAAGTGAAATCTCCACCTCACCAAATAATATCTTCTTCTTCTTCTTCTTCTTCTTCTTCTTCTTCTTCTTCTTCTTCAAGCTCGTTAGATAAGTTATGAGCCTTTTTTCTATGCCCTTCTTTCCATCATTTTATCATGCGAGTGTTAAATTTTCTAAGCTATTTTCCTCATTTTGTGCTCTAGAAATTACAATTTTCTGATGTTTAGCGCAAGTATTTCATTATGTCAATTATACTTATCCTTTTTTGTTTCCATTTTCTCTAAAATTTACTACACTGCCAAATATGTAATTTTATCCATTGCAACTCATTGAAAAATTATTGATACCATATATATATATATATATATATATATATATATATATATATATTTATTTAATTTCAATTAAAAGGTGCAAATATAATTTATAAATTCATGAATCATTCATACAAAAAACAAATATAGAGGTTAATGAATGATTCATGAATTTATAAATTATAAATTATATAAGCAAATATTACATATATTACAAAATATATATAATTTATATATTTATAAATTATATTTGCACCTTTTAATTGAAATTAAAATAACTGATCCAACGTGTAACTCTCGGATAATAAGTGTGACTTTACTGTAATTATTGAACAATATAGTTCATGACATATTCACGGAAAATCTACCAGTAAAAAAGAATTCTCTTATTGCTATATTTGTACAAAACCGCAAAACCTTAAAATTTAAATTCAAACTCAGCGTTGCGACCGCACGTTCCAAAACAATAACACATTTCTCATAGCATTTTTTCGGATTGCATCTCTATTTTCGTTGTCCTCTTATTACTGAGAAGTAAAAACAAGAACAAAATCTACTTCCATACCTGATGATGTCTGGAGGAACAGACGAAAGCTTGTAAAAAATTAAAAAGACCTTATACAACTGGAATTTATAAACGGGGATCATATCATTCATATACAGGTTCGGGGTTGATGTATCTTATTTATATTGTTTGCGACGAAGTATTCTCGCCATTTAATTCATTAACCTCTGTATTTGTTTTTTTGCATGAATGATTCATGAATATATATATATATATATATATATATATATATATATATATATATATATCTGTGTGTAGGTATGTCTGTCTGTCTGTGTATGTGTGTTGTATTTGCATTTATATATGTATATTTTATGTGTGTGTATATATGCACCAGCGTGTGGTTGTGTGTACGGTTTTGTGTGTGCCTGTGTGTAACACCGTTCGGAGAGTAGTCATATGTTATAGTCTGATTATAAGCAGAAATGCCGCTCTTTACGCAATGAAAACATCGTGTTCTACACTAGAATAAAATGAACTACAAACTAATACAAAGTAAACCAAAGTAAAAAGAATAGGTTGATAGATGTAAAATATCACGAAGACATGTCAGATCTATTGCATATGTTTACAGTTAAAACAAACACCGTATTTTTTATCTATATCAAGATGAATTTCGGTTTATCCTACGAGCAGTAAGAAGAAGCAATTGTGTGCCTCTGGAAGCTTTGTGAAAAACGAAAATAACATGGAAAAAGAATAGAAAGAAAGCTTGCCAAAAAGTGGAAGTAAAAGCTGAAGCCGAAAGGGAGAATCAGAAAAATGGCTTTTTATCCATACAGGGACGCATGAGGATCCTATAATTCCCATAATAAAGTAATGTAAAGTCAGCGCAACATATCGAGTTCACTCGGAAGACACAACGATTGTATATACTAGCCGTGTATGCACATCATTAAAAATACATTAAACTTGAAACACACACCGCAAACACACACAACCAAACTTGCATCAATTCTCAAAAGTATCAATTTAAAGCGCGCACATTTATATACATTCACTAAACACAAAGTAATGACAGCATACAAACTTATTTGCCTGTGGAGATCCACGTGATTAAATAGTAAGTTTGCACCAATGTTGCTAACCACCTCTTTTCCCTTATCTCTTCTTGCTGCTATCTTTGCACAATATAAAAGCCACCTAAAACAACTTGAAATATTATAATATTTCTGGAAGACTTTTTGAACTTAATCAGTCATTCTTATCAAATCTCGAAATAAAACTTGTTTTGAACCCATCTAGATCTTTCTGTAATGTCGACATAACGCAAGGCTAGATGTAATCGTAAGATGTCTGCTAACAGTTTAATTTCTATCACTTATCGTTTTCGGGACCCTCTTAAAACTCCTTGCTTTCCAGTCAAGTGTGATCTTCAAAATTTCAGTGCACAGTCAATCATTATCTTCTGTCTTCTTAATTCCTGTTCAGTTATTGTCCTCGCTCCTTCATAATATTTTTCTTTTTCTCATATATTTCTACACACAGTAACACCTTCAGTATTAGTATTCCATGCTTAGGGTGAAACGATTAAAATTATATACAGAGGGATTTGAGTGTTTTCTCCCTGGAAAAAACTTGAAGATGGTGAGAGAACCGTCTAATAAACAAGGAGTCCACATGGAACATCAGATCGTAGAAAGGCAGACATATTTGAGTATCAAACAAAAAATATTGCTATAACCTACGCTTGTGAGCTGACCGACACAAAACCTTTCAATGAAATGAATTTAAAGTGACAAGAAAATAGTATGAAATTCTGAGAACCAATAAACAAAGGAAGCAACAGAAAAAAAAGGAAAAAAAAGGAAAAATGAAAGAAAGATAGAAAAGACAGATACTTAACTGCAATTATAGACAGAGTTCAATGTCCAAATCAGTTCAGATTAAGCACACAGCTACGCAGCGATACCGCACACACACACACACACAAAAAACAGACTAAGATTGTCAGATGATCAGATCACATATGCATATACAAAAGCACACACACACACACACACACACACACACACACACACACACACACACACACACACACACACACACACAGATATGTTTATATGTAGATTATTAAAATTTTATATCGAAACGTGCGTATGTATATCCATATAGGCATCTTCCTATATATGCATGCATGCGTGTGTGTGTTCAAATGCTCATCTAACGCCTCGAGTATGTATTCCATATGTCTATATATGTGCGCGTTATTTGTAATCATTTATATATAATAACATCTATACTTATTTTTAATACAACTTGCGTACGGAAAATTTTTATCTATTTATTCACACATGCGCGCGCACACACACACACACACACACACACACACACATATATATATATATATATATATATATATATATATATATATATATATATAAGTGTTATGCAATTGCTTTGGTGGGCAGCAAAGACAGATTTTCGATAGGTACCTGTTCATGTGCATAAATGCGCATGTGTATATTTCAGAGTGAAATAGTATTAACTTTTCTGTTTGGTTATTCCTGTGTGTGCAAAAAATGGCGCAAATATATCCTATCATATATATACAATCCACAGAGTAATGCTCCCATATATATATATATATATATATATATATATATATATATATATATATATATATATATATATATATTTATGTCGAGATGGGATGGCTGTCAGTAAAGATACGTCTGTGATAATGACGTCACAACTGGGTAACGCTTCAATTTCTTGCTGTGTTCGACGTCAGTTCTGAATGGAGAGAAGCGAGAAGTGGGAAGGGTGACAAGTGCGTGAAAAGGCGAAAGGGCGAAAGAAAGAAAAAGGGAAATCTGGCTACAGATGGTGGAAAACGTTATCTAAATAAACACGAGATAGAAAAAGTTATGGCTATATTGTAGAAAAGGAAAGTGAAGTAATAAAAGGTCGGTAATGAAGACAATCTTACTGAAAAGAAGTTATATTAAAAAGAGAAAAATATTGTTGTAGTTAAAAAAGTCGAACTGAAGATTTTGCAAGAACAATAGCTGCAGTGAAGTAGTTTGAGAAGAGTTGTTTGAGGCAAACCGCAGAGTTTCTAGGGAGAAAGAGAGATTCATAGTAGCTCAAAAGGAGGGGTAAGAATGGGACATGGAAATTAAGAGAGATGTTAAAATATTAGAAGAACAAGTTCCATTGAGTTAAAGTTTTGTTTTATCCAAACCAATTTTAACAGTTTTAATAGTATACTTATTAAAAAAACCAAAAACAAAAACCCCCAAAAAACAAAGATAAATATAAAACGTAGCAACTCCTGCGAGGAAATCCATTTTAACTACCCCGAAAGTATTAACATCCCCACAAGTTATGATTTTGATGCCAATATTCCGGTATTTTGAACAGAAGTATAACTTTATCCTTTGTTTCCTGTTTAGAATTGCGTTTCACTCCCTGTAACCCCTTGCGTCTCAGTGAAATTATGGCCTTGCTTGGGACGAATATATATATATATATATATATATATATATATATATATATTAATCAGTTCATCCCAAGCAAGGCGATAAACTTACTAAGAATATATAACTGCACCAATATTGCGATAACTAGATATATTTTGAAACAAATTATTTACGTAACGTCCATACTCAGTACGTGAAGATTATTACACTGTGCATTAAACTCCAGTCGTGCTATCGATGAGGGATAATATGTATATTTATTAATCTCTCTTTCTCTCTCTCTCTCTCTCTCTGACACACACACACACACACACTCTCTGTCTCTGTCTGTCTGTCTGTCTCTCTCTCTGTGTTAATTTCCTTGTTGGCAGCCGGTTCATGTTATTTAATAATTTCATTTTTAGATGTTGTGATTTTTCATGAAACAAGTTTTTTTTCTGAATTTTAATGGAAATAAAGATGGATTGCTGATCAAATACGGAATCATTAAATTAGATGACCCGTCAGTCAACAAATAAAGTAACACTAGAACATTCAGAGAAAAAGGCCTTGTTTTACGATAAATAACAACAGCTAAGAATTGAATCCATGATTTAATGAAATTTATAAAAAAAGTGTTATTACTGCCCAAATGCAATTTTTATATATATATATATATATATATATATATATATATATATATATATATATATAGATAGATAGATAGATAGATATAGGTATATATACAGATTTGAAGAAGACATTACAATGAGAAAGAAATTTTGTGTAAAGATTCATAAGAATCTATAAATTTTTTCTATGTTTTTGGAATGAAATTAATGTATTATTGGGTTGTCCGGAATGTTCATACAGATTTTAATGGAAAATGGAAAATAAAACACAAAACAAAATTTTGCCATTAAATATTTATTCAACTAAATATGAACTATTTAGTGGCGCAACCTTTCTCCATTTTTCCTTCAGTTTAACTATTATATCTTCCCAGAATTTCGCTGGTATCTCGCAAAAAACTAAAGAAAAGGTGTTTTTTTATGTCATCCAAAAATTCAATTTTTTATCATTGAGATTATTTTACAAAGATCTGAATAAATGAATATCGAAAGGAGCAATCTGGTGAATATATCTGGTGGGGTGACAAAAAGATGCACCTTATAATCTGTTTTCATAGGGATGCAAAAATAACGTAATTTTAAACTTTCTTTCTGAACACATAGTTTGAAATGTGTTCTAACGTAAATATATTATATCTTTCGACAAATTTTACTTGTTCTTTCGTGTTGGAACATGAACAACTAAAATTCGGTATGAAATTTCCGAACAACTCAACATTTTAAGAACGTATTACTTTTTCTGCTGTATTATTGTTCACTAAAACAAGAAGGGAAAGGAAATGAAACGTGATGGCTGCGGGACCTTTTTTTTTAAGAGGAATGAAGAAAATAAAAGAGAATAATGTAACATTGTATCCTAAAAATCTGAACGGAAAATAACAACGGTAACAAAAATTAATCAGGGACAAAAAAAGAAATATAATCGAAAATGTTAAGAAGATTCATTGATTGTTTTTGCTATTTTTTTTACAGCTTATCAACCTTTTTAATTTTATTTAAAGCCGAAACATATTTTTGGATTGTAAGAATTTTTGTCTGGCGCAAGTCCTACTATTTAACCGATAGCTGGAAAAATGTCAAAAAATAACTTTCAAGAAACTAAATTTAACCTTTCACAAGGACACGATACTGTGGTGCTCAGTGAAAAGAAAATTAAGAAGGAATTTGGTACAAGATTAGTCTACGTACCACCTCTGCACGCTAGAAGCCCTTAAAATATCAGTATAAATATTTACTCAGTTTACATTAGTCTGGCATAACGCTAGAATCCAAGGTAATATCATGTCCTGAGTAGAGAGTATCGCTTGCTAATGACATACGGTACAGGTATTCAATATCAGTTCAATTTGCTGATAGACTAACAGACGGATTCTTTTCCAGTGATATTAGTGCAAAAGTAAATGTAGCGACATCTTCTCGTCGTGTGATTTAACGTCAGAAAAATGAATTTGCACATCAGCAGAAACAGCCCATATCACTTCAGGAATAATGCTTTGTGTGAAGGCATGAATTTAACTCTCCCTGCATACTAGTAACCGTAACTAGAATTACTTGATAGTATCAGGCGTATAATGAAATGAGAAATCAATATAAAATATATTTAAAACATAGAAAATTGCTGACGATATTTTACTTTACAAGAAATGCTAAATGACATAAAGAGCGAAGATCTCAATGTGGGTTTTGAAATAAACTGAAATATAACTAAATTATTGTTCAGTTGCAACGTTGGGGGAAAAGCTTATAATCAGCTGAAGAACGAGAAGTCGAGGAATGAGAGAAATATGATATATAAAGCTCTGTATATCAGATCAATGGTGGGTAATTGAATGGTAAAATAGAAACACAACAGATCAAAATTCTTTTCTGTATTTCTAATGACATTTTCCTATCCGTTAATTGTTTATTTTCTGAAATGCTTTTTGCACTATTCCTGTGCACTTCGGGATTTCTACGCCACATGTAATATGTTTCATCCTTTCTTATTAAAATCTATTTCATCATGGCGTGGGACATTTAAATACAACTTCGATAAAACCAAAAACATTGGGAAGCTGAATGAAGTCGCGTTAGTTGGACGACTAGAAATTTTAAATTGAACTTTTAACTTTACCTTACGTACATCTTCAGCGTTCCTCTCGATATATATATATATATATATATATATATATATATATATATATATATATATATATATATATATATATAACAACCATCGTTTTTTGTTTTCGCTTCCTGCTCCAACATATAGTCAGTTCCATCGGCAAGAACATCATCTTAGTTGGATGTAGTCCTTTTGAAGGACGAAACGTTTTACACTATATATACACTTTATTTCAAAAGATTTGAAGCGGCCCCCAGAATTAGCATGGGATGAGCTTAACAGAAAAGTAAAACATTTCCACCCCCAAAAATGAAAAAAAGAACTCTCTGAGTCATTGAAAAGAGAATGGAATAAATTATCTTTGATAAACTAATACTTTGAGAAACATTTGCAACAAATACCAAAAAATTGTGCTGAAGTAATCAAAAAGAAAGGAGGATATTTTGACGAGAACAAAATTTAATAAATCATATCTCAATTTTTTAACCTTGTATAGTAATTTTCTCTTATTTGAAGTACAAAGCCAGTACTTTTGGGGCCAATTTAAAGAAAGTGGTGGTCTCAAACTTTTGAACTATACATACATATCTATCTATCTATCTATCTATCTATCTATATATATATATATGAAATGAGAACGAATCGAAGATAAATTCCGATTTCGTAACATTAATTTTAAAGAGGGTTCAATACAATATAATAATAGAGCAATATTTTTTATTTTGGGATATTACACCAACATGTGAATAACGCTACATAAATGCAATCATATTTCAATATGTATTAACACATCTCATCAGGCCTTAGTAAATGACAGGTTAGTAGACAATTTATTGAGATTTAAGACCACATACAACCTCTTTTCACACGAAAAAAATGCAAAGAAAAAGTGTAAGAAAGAAAGACACAAGACACATTCTCTTTTCCAGAGAAAAGGAAGAATAAGAAAAAAAGTAGGCAAGAAGAGGGAGGAGATAACAGCAGAAATTGTTTTGTTTATAATCAGATCCACCAATCAAAATGGCGTACACTATGTAAGAGGTCAGGACCCACCGATTTAAAATCGTAGACAAGTTAGACGTTATATTTGATAAAAATGCAAGTTTGCTACAATGTTAACATAAGACACATACCATTTCCTATGAGAAAGCAAACGTAATATAACAAGGCACTTGACAAACCTCATATCATGTAAGTTAAAAGTTAAAATTTCACAATTTTATAGTCAGTAAATAATATGGCCCTTTAAGAAATAAATATAAAGAAAACAAAAAAGATCTAACAAAGTTATTAAAATATATAGATCAAACAAACTATTTAAATAAATAGATCAAAGAAAACTTTAGCCATATAGATTACATAAAAATAATTAAAAATATAGATGAAACAAAATAGAATACAACTTAAGGGTCTTATATAGGGTATTAATAAAACCAATCAATGGAAAATGTCAAAATGTCAGCCACACGCGTATAGCTCTAGACTAAATATTATCAGCAGTTCTAGAAGAATAATATACAAATTATTCTACATTGAAATTGATCTTACTGACAAAAGATAAGCTTTATATGGTGCAACAAGGTTATTCTAAAATATAAGAAGAAGAAATAGTCTAATTTTAAATTCTAGTAAGATTGTAGAATCAAAGGTATGATATGTTTACAATTAACTGTTAATTCAAATCTTTGATTTAATACATCATCCCTATACAATACCTATTAATATGCATTTTCTCCTGGGTTCATATAAGCATCTACATGTCCTTGCCAGTCTTAAATTTTTCCATTTAACTTTAGGAGTTTTATTTTCTTCTTTCAACTTCCAAAAATATTTTGAAAGTGAAGTACTATTTCTATAAGTAATATTAGTAAAAGAAGATCCTTGCTAATATCATCGGGTTTTGAAAGAATTCTTAGTACTACCAATATAAGACTTTTCAACATTCGGATTTTCTATTGTAGAGATAGAACAATGATACACAAGGGATTCCGTTAAACATTTGTTAGACAATGGGCATTGGTTAGGATTCCTACTGTTACACTGGTCACTGTCCTTAACGATATTTTCATTATTGAAATGATTATTATTATTATGATTAAAATTATTAAATTGGTTTAGCGTTTTATTTTTATACAACTTTATGATTTTCTCGAGATTATAAGTTTTAGTCTATTCCTATTAAATATTTTACTAAGAGGGTTGCTTTTCGGAAAATGTTTATCGATTAATTCGAGAAACTTATGGCTTAACTTAGTGCTTATTAATTGATTAAATGACGGGAGTGTACTAGAAGATCTTCCTATTTCTATTTCTTTTCTTTGAATTACTATCATCAAATTCTCTAAACTGAATTTCGACGCAAATATACACACTGTTCATAAGAGCTTTATTGTACTCACTGCTATGTTTCTCAAATACATCTATATTCGATGAGTGGTTGCTAATCCTATGTTCTGCAGAGGAATGAATATGTCGGATTACAGACGGGGAGTGATTGGAATTGGGGTGAATATAGATTGGGTTGGAATTATTTTTTATATAAGGCTGAAAATTGTCATAGTCTTGATCTAACGTTGCATCGAGAAAATTAACTTGTTCAATATTAGTACTTATTTTAAACTTAAGATCTAAACTTTTAAATCCCCTATAAATCATTTTTCTTAGATTATCCACCTCAATTCTCGTAGATTTTTTTACAACCATAAGACCATCATCTCTATATAGCACTATACTATCTAGACTGAGCTCCTCATAAGCAGTAAGGTTATACTAAATATATAAACCAACCCGATCAGAAAACTCAGCAGCATTCACTGACCCCACTGAAATGTCAACCTATCATCAGAAATTTTACCCACTGTTCTTTATTGTAGATGAGGACAGATCTCCTAGAGTTCATTATAATCTTCACTTGAGATGTGGGAATAAAGTTTGGCAAATTCTAATGCCACTTTAAACAGATCCTTGAAGATATATATATATATATATATATATATATATATATATATATATATATATATATATAAGTTATGAAGAACTTGGTAAACCTCTCATTTCATTGTTGGAAGTGTTACCTGATGATCCGAAATCCTTTAAAAAGGATTTTTTGTGAAATAAATTATTGTAATGGTACCTTAAAGTGGTCTGTTTTTCATTATATATATATATATATATATATATATATATATATATATATATATATATTCTAAGGAAACAGCGTATTTCTCATCCGTCATTATTTCCTACCATTACAAAAGTTATTTTACACCCCCACCCATGTTTGAACAGACACCCTGGCTTAAAAAATATTGTAAGTTACATATTTCACCCTGTGAATTCGAAGAAAAAAGTATGTGCTGCCGTAGAGCGTGATTCAAATATTTAAAATAGTAAAGCGTCTACTCAAAGATGAGTGTCCGCAAAGTGAAGTTTGGTGCGGTATGAAAACGTATATTTCCAGCGATGGTGTACAGATGCGAAACGTGGAAAATTAATGGGTCGTTTGAAAACTAGTACGTCACAAAACGATGTTGAAACTGCTAGGTAATCTCGATATATTTGTATATTAGATTAACTAGATTAGAGTATATTAGGATAATTCAGAACTTATACTGGCAGTAATCGGTCTGCGTACGAATTCGAAAAATATGCAAAGATAATAAAGTTTATACGACAAGAATGCATCTTCTCACCGTACTTATTCAACCTATATAATGAGGAGATTATGAGAGAAATAGAGGTCTTAACAGAATTCATTATTCGTGGCCAACAGTCTTAACAACAACGCATGTGCAAATGACACAACTGACACAGAAAGGAGACCGCAAAAATCCTATAGAATGTAGTGAAGGAAAGCGAAAGGATAGTATTAATCGTCAATTACAAGAAGACGGAATGCATGGTTGATAGCAAAACGAAAAATGCCCAACATGCAAATTACAAATCAGAGATACCAAGATCAAATAAGTACAAAAATTTAAATATCTCGGAAGTGTTTTAAGAGAGGACGGAAAATGTCTTATACTGGGATAGAGAACGTTGCCTACCAATAGCTAATAAAAGTATTAAGAAACAAAAAAAAATTCGTTAAAAACAAAGAACAGGTTACTGAACTGTTACGTAATATCAATTCTCCTATATGGCAATGAATATTGGACAATCTTTTTACAGATGGAGAAAACAGAAGAGGCAACAGAAATATGATTCTAAAGAAGAATGATGAGGAAACGACAATGTTTAAGAGAAAATAGAAACAAAATAGAGCACGTATACTTAACATCAGGAAGAGACAGCTGTAATTTCTAGGGCATATAATGAGGAAAGAGGGCTTGGAAAATTTAATACTCACAGAACCAATTGACGGTAAGAAGGTCAGTAAGAAAAAAAACGCATAACCATATTAGCGAGCTTTATGACAGAACAAGATTTAAGAGAGATGACAAAAGATAAATTTTATTAAGCGCTACAAAGGACAATGAATTGGGGAGAGCCATAATCACATCCGTCCTGGCGGGACACGGCATATACAAAAAAAAAGTGAAATATCAGACTGGATGATTTTACTTGTTTATTGATTAGAAAATATTAAATCATTTTCTTGTCGATATTTTCTATTTATAAAAAAGGAGAGAAAACATGTTGAGTTTATATAAAACAGCTTTTCTTATTTTTCCAGTTTTCTTTGTCCTCTCTGCTACTTTTTAATCTTTCCTGACATCCTTTTTACTTTTCTTGTCATACTCACGGTTAAGATTTTATAATTAATTGGCACTTTCTGAATTGATATTATATGCTTAAAGTAGGAAGGAAAGGAGTTGATGGCGGAGATTGGCTGCAGTTAGCGAAGGCGGCAACTGATGTAATCGAGATCTAAAAAGGTTCCAGACTGTCTCGCAAATCGGTTACCGAGATAATTCTGTAACTGATGCGCCTTGTAATTTTGGATTACTGCCCGCCCAATGAGGACTTGCATTTACATTTTGCAAACGGCCTGAAAATGATCTGCGATTAAACAAAGATTACAAAGAACAGTTTCAATGAAATCAAAATTAAATATTTCTCTGAAAATCTTTAAAATGGTAAGAAGCTACAAAAAGTATCCATGAAGTGTTTAAACTTCTAGGTTTCCAAATGTCTGATGAATTGTGTAAGTATTTATACGAAACAACTTTAGACTGGTCGGGATATAGTGATGCACAAATGCATATCACCAATGATACTCAGTGTGGGCGGTAGCGCCACCTTGTGGACGCTATGTAGACTCAACGGAGCAATAAGTGTCTAGAGTAATACTTCTCAAACTATCTGATGTGGCGTACTGGCAGTTTTTTCAGTGTGCGAGGAACCGGCGCGAGAATCTTTCAAAACCAGCTGGGTGGTTTGGGGGTGGTGTCGGGGGTTCGAGGGTAGTACGTGCCGGCCCTGCTCCTCCTATACAACTGTTTATTTTCGGGTGGAAATGGCGTGAAACGTCGTCATTCTGACAACTCAAGGTGGTACTTCTGACCTTACACACTATCCATGCATGTAGCTGTTTTGATACAGTGAAATTTGAAAATCTGCTAGGCAGGTAGATTATGATGGAATACAATGCTAATTTTTGTAAAATTCGCCATAATCAATGTGGCTATTCATTATTTTCTACAGTCAAGTGAATTTTTAAAGGCCAAATTAGAAATATATGTCCATGAAAACGGCCTTTTGGTATTCCTAGGTGTGGTTCCCACACAGTCCCACGTCACATTTTCATAATGGTGTTGTCATACGTATTTTAGTTCATTGATTTTCTGTTCATTACATTGCATTCGCTAGTTGTAAAGAAATGACTTTTAAAATCAGTGAGTAATTGAAAATTGTAACCATAATAAATATAAAACTATAAAATGAAAATGTTAAAAAACAAAACATCGAATCAGATATCCCGGCAGTCTCCCGTGGCGTGGAATGCGACTACTGTTATTATGTTTCCTGGGAACACTCCACGTACCGGCAAATGATGGCTCGCGTACCGGCACCAGCAGACGAACCATAATTTGAGTAGCACTTGATGGAGGATATATAGGTGGGTGCTATAAATTTATCATGAAAGTACGATGATTTAGCTGTGATTCATGAATAGGGCATATTAGAAAATATGTAGGCATTTCTATTCCATTTTTCCCGTAGATATTTACATCTGCAGACTAATTTTAAACAACTCGCTACAATGGCCAAACAAGTATGGCGCAAAGATGTACAAGTAGAAGTCTGAATGATTCTATTGTCTATGTCAATGAACACCGTTTGGTTGATCCCACCATAGCTTACTTCCGGTGATTGGCAAATTTATCACACATCGAATCTTAAATGCGGGACACACTGTCGCATTCATTATACTCTATTACTAGTACAAACTGAACATAGGAGGGTGCCAGCTTGTGTAAATGTCTGAAAAGGGGCGAAGCAAAAGTTAAGAGCGATTCGGTGACACACTTGATTTAGTCTTTCAGACGTACTTGGTTGTTACCACGCAGCTACAAGCCAAATGATATGTTATGTGTGTATATATATGAACGTTCGTTAATAGGTCCATAGCCATAGCATTATAAAATTATTTATTTCACACGGCAATCTATGTATTTTTTCAGAATAATCTCTTTCCATTTTAATGCTCTTCCAAGGTGTCTAAACTTTTTTAAAGGAATTCCAGATTTGATGAGGTGAATATGCGTAAGGGCCACCATTCTACTTGGCATTCTTTGAACCATTGAAATTAAATGTAAATGAACTACCTTACGAAAAAATTATTACATAAGACATATTTTCATTTCTTCACATGGATGACAAATAAACTTCCAGGAAGCTGTGATATATCTCAGGTTATTCTTGAATATTTCGTATTATTAATATTTACTGTTGTTTGTCAACTTTTAAGTTAAAACTTATTAAGAATTAGAAAACATAAAGTGACACAAGGCCAAGTGTCCAAATGTATTTATAACTGATTTTGGCCAAAACAAAAGAAATTTAATTGACGAGGATTTTAGAATTTATTCATCACAGATGATCAAAACAAATAACTTTCCTGGACTAATGTGAAAGGTGATACTTATATCTGGAATGTGTTATGTAGACCAGGTCTGCTTTAAAGGCAGTGGTGTGGTTCAAACGCAGTGATTTTAGAAATTGCTAAAAATGTCCAAGGTCAGAGTTATACTGCCAGAGGGCGGCCACACAGTACTGCTCCCATCTTTTGGTAAAGCATGAAATTATATTTCTTAGATGTGTAATTTACATACTCTGATTGACAATATTAGCGGACCATAACTGATAAATTCAAAGACGGATGGGGGTGGGGGTGAGCATGTAAAATTTGACCAGTTGCCGTAATTGGCCCCCGGGTCGGG
This sequence comes from Acanthosepion pharaonis, assembly GCA_903632075.3. Taxonomy (NCBI): domain Eukaryota; kingdom Metazoa; phylum Mollusca; class Cephalopoda; order Sepiida; family Sepiidae; genus Acanthosepion; species Acanthosepion pharaonis. Next base: position 1,227,173 of record CAHIKZ030005588.1, on the reverse strand, counting down.
TTTTGGACATGACAGTCTGAACCTAACTATTCTACATATGTTTTTGAATTCATTTTGTCCCATACAAGGTGATAATGCCTCTAAGGTTCATGGGGTTACTGAGAGTGAAAGAAAATGAAAAGACATTAGTGAGGAGAAAACGAAACAAAAGAATAAGATTCAAAAAGACAGAAGGTAACGATTGATGTTGCAGTTAAATTTTTGAAGATTGTAGTTGAAAGGAAACAAGAAGCCGCAAGAGAGATAAGTGCGAGAGCAGAATTTCAATCGAACATAGTGTTACGTCTAGCTATTTCAACCTATTTTTTCAACTCGTCTTCTTCTTTCATGTGCCGTGTCCATTAAGGACGTAGGCGATCATGTCCCTCTACATCTTCCTGTCTCTTGTAGTTCTTAATAAGTTTTGTCTTTTTGTTATTTTTCCCAAAACCTGTTATGCTACACCTTTACTCAAGCTCATCAAATATATTACGATCCTCTTTCTTCTGTCCAGCTTTATCACAGTCTGTGCTGTGAGTATCAGATTTTCCAAGCCCTCCTTCCTCATTACATGCCCCAGAAATTTCAACTGCCTCTTCCTGTTTTTAAGTATAAGATTACTTTTTGTTTCTATTTTCTCTAAAGCCTTGATGTTCAGTCCATGGTATCCTCAGCATCATTCTGTAGAACCACATTTCTGTTGCTTCAAGTCTCTTCTTCATCTTTGAGGAGATTGTCCAGCATTCACTGCCATATAAGAGGACAGATATCATATCAGTCCTCTTTCCTCTTTTCTTCGTTTCTAACGAAGTTTTTCTGTCTCTTAATAATCTACGTTGCGTTTTGAAGACATTTCGCAATCTCAGCACTTTCCGTCCTTTGTTAAAATACTTCCCTGATATTTTAATTTTTGTGCTTATTTGATTTTAGTATTCTGAATTTTTAATTTGCATTTTGCGGTCATCCTTTTGTTGATAACCATGCCTTTTGTCTTGTAGTTTATATTTAGTCCTTTCTTCTCGGTTTCCGTCACTACATTCTATGGGAGCCCTTTGTAGTTTCCTGTCCATGTCTGCTATCAACACTGTGTCATTTTCATATCTTATTTTGTTAAGATTGTGGCCGGCAATATTGAATCCTCATGGAACTTTTGCTTACATTCATGGGGTTGAGGTGTTCATTACTTAGGTGCTTCTTAGAACAATTGCCATGAAAATATTTATAACAAAATCACCGTGAAGGTCTTTTACAGCGGTGGAAAAGTGACTGATGCCGAGATGCCAGGTCAGAAAATATAATTTTATAGATTCTTCATTAGATTATCTCAAGAATACTAGATATATAGAGATGTGGTAACAATATTCATTTGACGGAAGAATGGTAGATTTATAATCGTCCATGATGCATTCTGACGAGAAAGGTTTTCTAGTACGACATTATGAACCAGATTCCCTTACAGCAGGCTTAGCAATAGATTCAGTAGTTTCTATTTGTATTGACTCGAGTGAACCGCTTGAGCCTTCGAATTATCAACTTATTAGGAATGTACCGCTTTTTGGCAAATACTAGTGGCTGTTATGAATCTCACTTAACATTGTTTTCTTTTGCGCTTCTTTAGGTCAGCCGTGGATATGTTAACAGCTATTACTGAAAGAGACCGTCAAGATTTAGATAAAACGGCGAAGATCGGGCCTGGCATTAGATATCTCAGTTCGGCATACTGGTCTTCTTCCCAAGTTGAAAGGTTATGGTATCTTTGACCAAATTTTAGATTTGATAAAATAAATGTGAAAGGGACAGCATGTGTGGCCATTCAACACAATCTTAATTACAAGATTTCCTAAGAAAGATTAGATCAAATCTAAAATTCGATCAAAGATACCATAACCTTTCAACTTGGGAAGAAGACCAGTATGCCGAGCTGAGATATCTAATGCCAGAGCCGGACCTTCGCCGTTTTTATCTAAAAGTTGACGGTCTCTCAGTAATAGCTGTTAACATATCCACGGCTGACCTAAAGAAGCACGAAAGAAAACAATGCTAAGATAGATGCTTATTATTATTACAAATAGAAACTACACAAGAGGATTTCCAACAAGCTGGAAAGCAAGAAGCATCAAGATATTTGTTGTGGCGTTCAGAGATAGCATAAGCCAGTTCAAGAGCACATTTCGTTAGGAAAAATTGCAGGCATAACATAAGTCCACACGCCTTGTGTGGTGATAACGTAAACCATGCTAGGTGTTTCATACAGTCGAGACTCGGTTCTAAATAGATCAAACAAATATAATCCTGATGAATCGAGAGTAGAAATGGAAGACAATTTCCGAGCAAAGCATTCTGCTTTATCAACAGTAGATGAAAACAAGCTTAATGGAGATGGAAATGATACACTAACAGAGACACCAGTAATCACTAGTGCAAAAATTATGAGAAGCTATACGGTTTCGCATTCGAACAACTACTTATCCTCATTGGGGATAATCTTGCAATTATTACGAGCAGTACAATGAAGCTATCACGCTTGTATAATGGGAAGAAGTGATTCCTGTGGGCTACAGCGGCTAAAAAGGCAGATGTGAACTAAGGAAGAGCACAGTTTTTCTTGGCATTTCACAAATGACATAAAACCACTATTTACATTATTCGGACTATTGTCCTCCTCTTTGTTACCATATTTATCACAACGTTTCGACTGTTGTACGCTCCGGCCTTCTTCAGTTGGTTGGAATGTCGAAGTGAACCATTTATTTCGCTCGCTGGGATAGACTATTCTAGTTCCACGTGCCATGTCTAATACATGTCAGTTATCATTTATCTCCTGTGAATTCACCTTAAGGACACATGGCACAGTGGATAAAGATCCAGTGACAAGACGTAAAGAGTTGTGTGTTCAATACCTGGTTAAGGCAGTGGAGAACTTTGAGACGTGAATAATGGTAATAGTATACGTAATACCTCATCTCGGAAATAAAGACAGATATTGACATGAAAGCATCTATGCCGGTTTTTACGTAAGCATAAACATCAATGGGAAGTTTAAAGATTTCATTCCAACTGGGAACGCGTAGAAATGTTCGAATCTCAATGAGGGCATTGGTAATAAAATAACGTCTTGTGAAAAGTGAGTTCATGCTTAATAGACAAGGGAAAAGAAATGTCTGCAGACGCTACAGCGTGATCCGAATTGTCAAGTGGATATAGTAGCAAAACACGACAAAAGTCAGTATAGGACTGAAAATTCAAGATCAGAATATGTGCAGGGTACCTTGACGTGGTTACAATGGTCATCAAGCTTATCTCACTAGAACCATTACAATTGCGTAGTAAGTTTGATCCTCACTGGGTGCCTCATGGTTTCAGCTTTGTGCCACATGTAAGTTGCATTTAGAAAATCACCATACTAATATATGTATATTAGTAAATACAAAGATATAATAACGGCCTGCGATGGGACTTAAATAGTTGCGTATTATACCGGCGGCGCTGCTGAACGTCCCCTACTGATTTAAGGACTAGATTTTGAATGCTGGAAGACAGGCAGGGCCATCTCTCCTACTCATAAGTTCTAACCTAGTTTTCTTAGCCAGTTTTTCTTTGCTATATCAATCTAAGATTAATATACAGCATTGTACTTGCATAATTATAAAGATTTACTGAAACCTTTTATGTCAGTTCACTGAAAGAAATGTTGCTGGTAACATGCAATCCTGCAATATCTGCCGCATTGTCTACGACGACGAAAGCGGTTTCTCCAACCAGCCCTTTCTGGTGAAGACGATGGCGAAATACCCAGTTGAGTTAAAAATAAATCCTGTCAAATGTCCTATGAATTATCTATGACCATAGTTTTACAGAATGTTTCATTTAGATGGATCAAAGTCAGCAGTAAATAAATCAGTGTTATTGATGAAAATAGTCACGGCAATTATGTGTGAAAAATAATATCGCAAAGATGTCCGCCAAATCTGAAAGAAAAAGAAAAAAAATCATTACACGCTTAAACTTAATTCACATTTAAAATCAGTCCAAGTTATTGGAACATCCTTTATATATCATACGAGGGAAAAAGAAATATCTGCAGACTCTACAGCGTGATCCGAATTGCCAAGTGGACATAGTTTCTAAGCACAACAAGAGTCCGTATCCGAGTGAAAATTTAAGATCAAAATTCAGGAAATAAGAGATATATTGAAGCATACTAATATGTGATGATATGGCCTCATTGGGCGGAGGGCTTCCTAGACTGAAGTCAATAACCAGGACAAAGTTTTCTCTTGATGGAAATAACGGCCACGTGTCTATGTCTAAATTAGAGGACATCGGCTGAGGTTGGACATGGAGAGGGGTGAACTTCGCCAGGCCTGCTTGCCCAAGGTACGTTATGTAAGAATGGCCACCTCTCTGGCTTTCAACCCAGGTATGTAGACGGAACTGGTCAGGTACTCAGCTGTGCAAAGTTCCTCTGACCACACCCAGTCGTGGCAATGATGATGGCAATTATGGTATTCCTCGAGCTAACCAACATCAGTATTTTAGAGACCAAATATCAAATTACTGGATGTGTATCATACTGAGAACTTTTCAGCCTCTCTCGCATGTAAGTATATATTAAGTATGTATTAATCGAAAATACATATTAATGAATGAATAAATTACACCTAGGAAAACCCTTATAAATTTGACCTGATTCGGTACAGTTATTGTAGCTTCATCAGCTGAAATAAATAGGTAAGTCGAGAATGTTTCGATAAATCAATTCTATGTTGTTTGAGTTCATTGGTAGGGTAAATATTATATGTTAATATTTTGTGGCGTTAGTGTGTGTGTGTGTGTGTGTGTTTGAAGTAAGTGGGCAAATTTTGTATGTCTTCTCGTGTCTGTCTAATTCCTGAAGACGTTAGCGAGAAGAAATTTAATACGTATATTAATCTCGCATATATGTGTAAAAATCTAAATTTACCTATATATTCGAAAGGAAATATGTCTTTATAATCGCTTTTAATAAACTTTCAATTCTTTTGGGTGTTATAAAATGCAGTTGAGCTCGTGATGAGGTGTCACAAACTTCTAAAAGAATTACCGTCAAAGCCGCCTTACGCAAGCTCATATTTACATGTTTGTTACATCTGTGTATGGATATATCTGTATTTGAATGCTTACAGAAACATTAATTATAACTTATGTCTTATATAATTAAATAGGCATAATTCATAGAGCTTGAAATACTCAGAGTATTAGACTTTCAACTCATTTCTTGAGTACAGCGATGAAAAAATTTCATTCTTTCCTAAATAGTTAAGATATTCATCTTTATTGTTTTCATCACAACATTATGGCTTTGCGTTTTTCTTTGGGTTCAATACTGCCTCTTAGAGTCTTCAGAAATTATTTGGTATCTATTTTATCTCGCTTACAAAAGCGGCACAAATTCACAAGATTCACAAGACTGGGTATCATGAACATCTGTGAAATAGCAAAAATAATACAAGGTAACCAAAAAAGTTCTGTCCGTTTTTAAAGGAAAAAAGAAAACGCTTCACAGTATGTGTAACTTATATTTAGCCTTCGAAATAATCGCCATCGGCATCCAGCACCTTCTGCAAACGTGTCTCCAGCTGTTCAATGCCCTTGCGGCCGAACTCGGGGGATTTTGACGCAAAGAAGTAAGCATTCGATTGAATAAGGATGCGGTACGTTGGCGAGAAAGCAGCAATACGCAGGCTGCCACACGTTGTCCCTTGTGGACCTCCAACAGCGTTTGCGGAACCCACTTGCTCAGTTTGTACGTCTTACCTAGGCGGTGCAGGTGAAGTCTAACTGTTTCATCGGAAACGTTGAACTGTCTTGCAAGTCCACCACACGTTAGACTACTGTCCTCTTCAATGGCCGCCTTCAGGACTCCGTCATTCAAGACCTGTGGCCGTCCACTGCGAGGCTCATCATGGAGAGACAAATCTCCCGATTTGAATTTTCGAAACCAGCGCCTTGCAGTACGTTCATCCACAGCACTATCCCCAAACGCTTGACATATGTGGCGACTTGATGCAGCTGCTGATAAGCCCACTTTGAAGTCGTAAAGCAAACAGCCCCGAACGAGATCTCTAGACACTTCCATCCTTCTCACAGCTGTCCAGCTTATAACTGATGGCCGGGCACGCTGCGTGCGTTTTTTTATAACGTCTGATGTTCCTACTTCCGGCTGTCCGAATTTGAAAACAATTGCTACACGCATTTCGTATATATTTCAACTTCATTCAATGACTAATCTAAAAACGGACATAACTTTTTGGATACCTTGTAGTAAAAAACGTCTTTACCCTTTTGTAGGACATTGTGTCACATTACACCACATTGTACTGTCTAGACAATATTAAAAAATCGATCTATATAAACGAATTCTATTCAGAATTTTGATTATTTAAACTAAGTAAGAGGATTTGGAGTTAGGTACATAAAAATTTAAACGACCTCACATCTTTTAAAACTAAATCAAAGCGTAATGAATTAACATGTAAATGTGAGGCGGGTACATTTTTAAGCACCAAAACTTTGATTTAATTTCAAGATGTGATTATTTAAAGACTAAAATTCATAATGTAGTATAACATTGTTAGACGGGCTAATAATCTTTCATAATCTTCTTTAATCTTTCCTCTTAGCCACTCTGGTTACCCTGTGAAACATGTCTAAAGTTAAGCTTTATTTCAGACTAGCCGAGATACCCGGTGTTGACCGGGTATACATGGCTGTAATTGTCTAACCGCACCCTCCTGTCTAGAAATGTCTTCCTGCCTTCCTGCTTGTATACATCATCCGTTGCTATACTAAGCTACTACCTTTCATATCATCTTTTTACGACATATCCTTCGCAAGTGTTTGATTGTTCTTAATAAAGGAATTCCATCGATAAAACCTTCTATGATCGTTGTTCGGGGTTAAATTCTTTCAATGTTTTAGATAATCAGTAAATTTCCTATGGCGTAATCAATCTCAAATAGTATGGCGTTGTTCACAAATCTAATAATCAAACAAAAACAGCGATGAAGCGTCGGAGCTTGATTCAACTACAAATGCAAGCAGACGGCCTCCCCGTCTTTTTTCGCGCGTTTACTGTAAAGCTGGGCTTAATACGAGGTTCGGGATTTTTTTTTATCCCTTTTAACACTTCAATAATCCTTCTTAAAAAATCTTTGCATTAATCTAAACCAAACATTCACGCAAGACAATTTGTGTGTCATATATAATTTATCTGACAAATTTGGAAAGCATCGAATGAAAATCCAGGGTATCAAGGCCGAAAAAACAGGCTTTTCGAAAAGGTTTTCCTGGTTTTTCTTTATACGCGGGGAAGCGAGCTAAACCATTTTATAGCTTGTATGATGGTAAGTTTTTAATTAAAAATGAGCAAGTTAAGTTTTTATGTTAAGTAATATGAAAAACCCAATTTTTTTGTGTGAAGCCAATGTTGCAGGAAAAGTATCAAGCACTCTACATAACCCTGAAATATAAGCTATGTTTTGCATTAAGTGCAAAGGACATCCAACAAACATTTTGTTCGCGTGTAACTTTGCCTGGGTTTTTGCAAGAAACCCTATCCACCGTCACTTTTATCGAATTTTCTGTCAAACCCGGGGGGGGGGGTAGTGATTGAAAAGTTGGTCGCGACATAGCTTGGTAAATTTGCAATATGCGTGTACAATATAATTGAATTCAGTCAAGCAATCTGAACGTTTATAAATAGCATAAATACGCTCACAGACGCACAAATCTTTTTTTTTTATATACAGCAGCCATACCCAGCTGGTCAATCAGAAAAAGCATTCAATTAGAATGGAACAAAAACAGCATCATGTTTAGATGTAACAGAGTCTTTCTTCAATTACTTTAAAGTACTTTCTTAAAAAAAACATTTTGAAATCATGCAGTTACTGATATAACTTAAGAAGTCTGTATTTATTCAATCAAAGGTAGGCGAGGACATGAAGGGGTAGAACAGGCAACAAGAATACTCACTTCAGACCAAAATGATTTGGAGTCTTTGAAATTCAATTTGTCAGTGCGCTACCAGGGATGTAAAAAAGGATACATTTATAAAGCTAAGTTAAGTTAAGTTTGAGGAAAACTGGTTGAAATTTTAACGAAAAATAAGAAAAAAACTGTAAAAATTGCCATTTTACGTTATTTATGCTGGTTTCTACTACATAGGTGGACTCAATTATCAAGTTAAAAGACTGTTAAACAATCACCTGATTTTTGGATACAACTGAGTTAAGTTTGTATTAGATTGCTTAAAAATTGAGGACGATTTTAGCTTAAAATTTGTGTTGAATTTGTTTTGTGTTGCAATCGATTTTTTTTTCGCGAGTTTTCGCTAAACGCAGTGGCGTATAATAAAAATGAGGTATCGTTAAACTCGCCACGATGTAAGTAACCTACATATTGAGTTTGAGCGAAATCAGAGAAAAATATTGAATTTATCGATATTTGATATGCTTTATCGATTAATGAGCTTTTAAAAAAATTGGATTTTTTACAGTATGAATCTATCTCTTATATTGTAAAATGTATTTGCTATGTTTGGTCAGAATCGCTTGGATGGATCTCGAGTGAAAAGGTATCACACAGACAGACACACAGACAGACACACAGACATCCATTTTTTTATATAGAGAGATTAGACAACTGTTTGAGATAGAATGCCGAGTAGAAAAAAATTAGCATGCTTTTAATCAAGGTCACAAAGCTGCCAAATCTGCTTCAGTCATTTGTACTGTTCCCGGAGATTACTTAATTACTGATAGAATTAATAAAAAATGATTTTCCCGTTTTAAGGAGAAGTTCAAATTCATAGTCTTCGCATTCCAGCCGATTTGTTCAGTTTGATGAGAACCAATTTCACGCGAGTAAACTGGCAGCAATGGAGAAGCGTTTTATTTTTCTCTGTCAAAGATTGTGGCAGACATGCGGCGTGTTTCGGGACCTTATCTATTGAGTGAAGATGATGAGAGACAGTAACGTGAGAGCTGACGCAGTTTTCCTTTAATCAGCGTGCGAACATCAAAAAACGAACGAATATATGTAACAACCTAATAGTTTTACACCCAAATACTTCATTTAGTTCAAGCATAATTTGCAGTTGAGTAAAGATTTTAACATTATCATTGATTCAGTTTAGAATTGTGGTATTTAGAGTATTTAAAATCCATTATGGTTGATCATTTTTTTTATTTACGGAGGCGGTGCGTGGCGGCATGACGCGACGCAAAATAGTACTATCCTAAAAATGTCTATTCCCATAGATAAAACAATTTGTACTGATTTCATATCCAGATGGTGACCGCTTGAGAATACGAGGTGCTGTAAACTTGAATGTGTGGTAGGTGTCATTCGATGAGTCGAGTTCTAATTCCTGTTGTGTTCCTTGTAAACATTTAGCACAAGGTATGAGAACGGTATGAGTCCACTTCTCCCCACACTATGTACATGTATCGCTAAAACATTATTATTTCCAGAAAGAAAAGAATTCTTACAATCTAAAAATATTTTCTGACTTTAAATAACCTGTAAACGGTTGATAAGCCGTAGAAAAAAAATCAATCAATATTGTTAATGTTTGAAACATAGAAACAATTCTCCCTTCCAGGGTATCTAGGATTTTAGAAATCCGTTTTACACTGATCTTTAGGTTAGAAATATGTTTATACCAAAACGAAGCCGAGTGTGTAAAATGGCTAGAAATTTTCCGACCAAAATTTTAAACCATAGGAATTATGTTTAGAGAGATGCTCGTCGACCGACTTTTTAAAAATGAGAGAGTGAGAGAGAGAAATGTATATATAGAGAGAGATGTATAGAGAGAAACGGAGAGAATGTAGAAAGAGGGTGGGTATAGAGAGAGAGAGAGAGAGAGAGAGAGAGAGAGAGAGAGAGAGAGAGAGAGATTTGAGAGAGAGAGAGTGCGAAAAAGAGAGAGTGAGTGCATATATTTTGCGCCTCGGCTTCGAGACAATTTTAGGTTAAAAAAACAAAATCAGAAACTCTAAGTGATGACTAATAGTTTTAAAATTAAATTAGAACAGACATTACTTTTTGGGCGAGCCTGGTACATTTGCTTGCATAAAAAAAACGATTATTTTGTGTCTTCATTAAGATACTTATTTTCTTCAAAAATTTTGAGGAATTTTAAAAGTCTGTTTTTCGGTCGATTCCCAGGCGTTTTACTTGTCTCATCATATCTCTTGAAACAATATACAATGCCAAAAAGAAAAATCCCAAACCCCAAATAAATAAATAAATAAATAAATAAAATAAACAAAAAACGCTCCATTTATTATCGATAATTTCTGTTCTTTGTGGAAGCCAATTTGCATTTTTATTTTCCTTGTCGCCATCAACTCTCGAACACTTGCATAGCAACTCGTGTATATATATATATATATATATATATATATACAATATATATATATATATATATATTCATATATATATATATATATATATATATATATATATATATATATATATATATATATATATATATATATATATATATATATATATATATATATAGGCTGATTCAAAAGTAACTCACTATTTTACGTATGAGTGTCCAGGCAGGAGAATTGAAAAACCCTGCGACATTTTTCTTTGGGGTTGCTTAATGGAGCAAGTCCACAATACAAAAACTTGAATGGCAAATACAAGAAGTTATGTCTTCCATACCGCAAGAGTCCCTGGTGAAATCAATTGATGCAATTTCTGGGCGACTCGAGAACCAGGTTGCGAAATCTGATGCCTATATCGAATTTTAAATAAAATCTTATACTAAATGCTTTCCTCACATATCCATATCATTATAGTTAATAAATAAAAATGGGGAGTTACTTTTCAATCACGCTATATATGTTTGTGCGTGTATGTATGTATGTATCTGTGTGCGTGTATGTATGCGTGTATATTTGTATGTGCATATATATATACACACACATATATATATATATATATATATATATATATATATATATATATAAATATACATACAAATATACACGCATACACACATACATATATACATACATATACCTATATATACAGATAAGCAGTTAAAACTTCACACCCTGCTTCCCCTCTTTCTATCCCCAAATCCTCAGCACAGAAATTGGGAGAAAAAAAAGGCCGGACATTTTCACAAGGCATGTATAGCAGGAAATGTTCTCCACAAACACCAACCGAGAAAAATAAGAAACATATACACAGGCTGTATAAAAATATTTTTACAAACTTTGGCGTCGGGTTTTTCACACCAAAACAAGAACAAAAGGCCATATAAACATATGTTCGCAAATCCTAAGATTTTTAGTTATTAACTCTAAAGAAAGTAGATGGCGATATGTTGCCATGTAGGTTACATTTGCAATTCGTATATATTTGTGTATAATTTGTATTCAACGTTTAACGTTTGACAGTGAATTAATTGAGAAGTCTTTCGTTTAAAAATGGCAGGGAATTCATATCGTCAGCAGGCAGATATGATTTTCATATACGGACGCGTGAATGGCAATGGAAGTGAGGCTGCACGGCTGTATCAGATTGCGTTTCCAGACCGAAGGTAGCCGAGTCATCCAACCTTTGCCATTTTTTATCGTCGCGTTACTGAGACAGGATACGTGACACCACACACTATGGATCGAGGAAGACCGATTATACATTTAATAGGGTCTACTGTAAAATCTAAACTTAACTAAAAAAAAAAGAAAAAAGAAAGATTTGCGGATTTACGTTTATATGGACTTTTGTCCTTGTTTTTGCGTGGGGAATACGCCCGCAAAATTTGTAAAATTTTTTTTGATATTTGCATAATATATATATATATATATATATATATATATATATATATATATATATATAATGGTGTGTTCAATGCTTATCGGCTCGCGCAAGAAAGTAGATCTTTAACCCTACAGCAAAATATATCGTATTTGGTGTTTAAAATATAAAATACTTCAGAACTTGAAATACCTCAGAAAGTTTTTAAATACTGCTCTGCTGCTGGTGCTGCTGGTGCTGCTATCCAGATTAATACGAATTTTTTCTTCATTTCAACATCCTTTTACAGTTTGGCAATACGAAGTATTTCAGATGTTTCAAGAACTGGTAATTTTTTCTAATATTGTTCACCCACTCATACTGAATAAGTTTTTGTATGTATGTAAGAGTAGAAGAAGTGGGTAAGAAGTGCAGATTATGAGGACACATACGAAGGATAACGGTTGACTAGTAGAGGTTAAGTTTGAGGAAACATCTTGTAGGGTGTCTGATCCCAAAGAAGCGGTTCTTGGGCTGTCCGAATGGAACGTCCTATTTGCCACATAATTTGAAAGGAATTTTATGGGATGATTCTTCCCAATGATATGGTAGTTCTTTGTTCTAAATGTCTAATGGTAGAAATGAATGTATCTCCTCAGAAAATCTTCCATGGAAATAGCGATAGTAGAATGAAAAATTATTAATCTCCCAGTAAAACGCTATTAGACATTGTCGTTATGATTGGGAAGCTGCATTCTAGATATAGAAATAATATACCATTTTTAGTCTAATCTTAGTTCTTTGAAGATAGGGCATGTCTGGAGGAACGAGGCAATTTCTCCAGCGGTACATGGTCGAATTCTTCAAAATACGCATTCTCCTTTCAACCCTTGTGTAGGTGTATTTCCGCCATCTGTTTAGCTTTCAACGTCCACTTTAATCGGTACATCAAATTAAATAAATATTCTGCATTAACTCTTTGGCTTTACTTAAGATTCATTGAGTGATTGTTTTTAGGGTTTATCAACCTATTACAGGTTATTCAAAGCCAGAAAATATTTTTAGATTGTAAAGATTTTGGGGGGCAATAATGATTTACTGATACAAATCTTATTAATAGATGTGGGGGAGAGATGTGAATTTATAACTTTACAAAGGGTATTTGCACGTAATTGAATACAACTAACCCAACTGGAATCGTGACCCGGCTCATCAATTTCCAATTCCGTACTGTTATCCATTACACCAACATACATTCAAACGTAAAGCACCTGGTATTCCAAAGCGTCACCTCTGGGGTTACTGACCAGGTTCCACGTTGTTTAACTTCGTTGAACTACGTGAACCGGCGTTTCAACGTGATATGGCCATAAGCCCTACTTAAGATAGTAATTTATCAAAATAACATTCTGAACCCAAAATCGTGACAATGACATTTTCTGTAGACTTTCCGGTTTTGAATTGATTTGGCCTTGTAAAACACCGGGGGTCGATACTGCTTGAATTGATGTTTTGTATCTAAATCCTAGCGGTGTATTCAAGTTTCATCAGCAATAAAATATCATTACAAAATACAGCTGCCCCACTAAAAACAAGGATATTTTTATTTACTATATGATGAAAAAAGTTAACTAACATATTAAAAAACATAACTATATATTTTCCTATATGAATGAAGCAAAAAAAATTAACTAACATAATTTTTTAACCATTTGTTCCAGGATGCTGCAGTTATCAAATCTTCAACGCGAGGTGATTTTTCTCTTTAAGAAAGAACATCCAACTTGGGGCTTGAAAAAATGCCAAGAAATTTTGCCAGATTTTTAGTTTGAACACCATTTCTAATGTTTGTGTTTTTGCTCTGTTTTCCGCTACTAAATTTCTATACGTTGCCTTTGTTTCAAATACATGTAACAAAAATTACGATACGTAAATAATCTGTACGAAACTTCTCGTTTTTTATTGAGCATCCCGTATATAGAAAAATAGCCCAAAATCAACTAGGAAATGTACACTCGATATCACTTCCGGTCGCCATTTAAACGTTTTGACCAGGCCGGTTTTGCCAGTTTTAACCTAACCAAATGATCTTGAATTATGAAGCTATTACTTTATCTGAATATTTCTCACACTACAGCATATTTTGTTTTTGTGTTTTTCTGATAGGAATATTTCTTTTTCGGACAAAAGTTAGCCGTGAAAATGATCAAACATTATAGAAGTTGTCATCACTGAAGGTCAACTAGGCGATGCTGCATCTTGGGTATCAAGATAATTACAGTGGAATTTGGCAGAGCATTTCTCAAAAGTTGAATATGTCAGGCACTTATCACCCAAAGTTTTCAGTAGAACTAGATCTTCGTGAAGGGTTTCGCGTTCAATACTTTGAAATTCCACACTTCTCGTTGATATGCTTCAATAAATGATCAAGTAAAGTTGTAGCGGCCGGTCCAGTGGCCCCGTTTCACAGAAAGGGGTGAACGAGGTCACAAGAGGCCCGCTAACATTTTAGAAGACGTTAAATCGGACGGTGAAACAATATGGACGACAGAACGAGGATATGTATGATATACAGAGGTTTATTCTAAAAGGAAAAGGAAATGAAGATGGTCGGAAACGGCGGAGGTGCTGGAAGCTGCAGAAGCTGCAGGAGTGCTGGAAGCTGCAGGTGTGCTGGTAGCTGCTGGAGTGCTGGAAGCTGCAGGAGTGAGATGGAAGCTGCAGGAGTGAGCTGGATACTGCAGAAGTTTTAGTGCAGGCATTGATGGTCGAGGTTGGCGTTGGTAGTTGCTAGGATCATCGTTGTTGGGGGTTGAAGCTGATGTGGGTTTGTTGCCAGGATGATCGCTTGGTGGTTGTTGCCAGGATGATCGCTTGGTGGTTGTTGATGTTGAGTGATGCCAGGATGATCGTTGTTGGTTGTTGAAGCTGAGTCCGTTGCCGGGGTGCCAACCTGTTGCTGCAGTTCGTGTTGCCAACTTGTTGTTTGTCATTGCCGGGATGCCAACTTGACGTGTTGGGAAGGAGAGAGAGAGAGAAAGAAAGTTCCCAACTATCGTCAAGTTGGCAGACAAAAAAAAGTGGGAGCGTAACTTAATACACAGCCCGTAGATCGGCGTCCTTGGCCAATGAAGGCCAAGGGGCCTGCGTAGACGACCGTTGCGGCCGCCGACAGCCTCCGAGAATCTAGGGAGAAATCACTGTCTTGTGACGAGGGAGACCAGCAAGAGAAATTGGCTAAGCTAACCGAAAAGTCTCTATAATAAAATACGAGGTTAGCTAAAGAGAACTAATGCCTAAAAATGACTAGTAGTATATTACAACTAGGTTTGTAATATAGCCTAACTAAAAAGGGGATTTGCTAGTCCCTCCGACGTGTTAACAGTCTGTAAGGAGCATGAATGAGAGGTCAAGGTCGAAATGACCTGTTCCTCTGCCGGTTCAAGGATGGAAGGAGGAGGTAACTCCGACAAAGTAAATGGTAATATCAATGATGATAGCTGTTTCCTTGTAAGGAAACATTCAGTATTCATTGACCAAGCAGCCAGTAGTAGTAGGGTTACTTTTTTCTTCACTCCTTGGTTATCGGACTTGGATTAAAGTGTAATATCTGTCTTCGGTCGGACCCCCTGTCCACCAAAAAAAAAGCTACATTTTATCTGTCAAATACCTTTCTACCTTAGGATAGAACACAAACATACACACAAAAATCGTTGAATCTAACACAGCATTAGAATGTCCTTCATCGCACCAAAAAGGGAGGGCCGGTGGAATATAGATGCTAACGCGACGCTGGATGCGGGGACTGGGAAATTTCTGGCCTTAACCTTTGTGCATAGACTTATGCCGGCCTTATGCTATTCCCGCCACCGTTTGAGGTTCGAGGAAATAACAAATGTACTATCTGTTCTCCTCATCTTCAGGATGCGATGGATAAATAATCATTTAAATTAGGAAAAAAATAAAAATAACACTGACATCTCACTTTAATAAGTATAATTACCAAAATTACAACAAAATATCTTGAAATAATAAAAAATAAATCTATTGAATAAAATCATCATTGGCTTCAACCACGGCCTCCAGACAACTTCGCATCTTCTGCAACTCTTATGAACTGTCTCCTTGATTACGTTGGTGAATGCTGCCATAACCCTTGCCTTCGGTTGATCTTTGGTGTTACAAGGATTTTTATTGGTCTGGCGCTCAATTACGCCCCTCACATAATAATAATAATCAAGGGGGTTGCAGTCTGGGAAGTTAAGTGGCCAGATGTAAGGGATGATGTGGTCAGTGAAACTGTCTGACAGCCATGACTGAGTTATTCTGCTTGTGTGGTATGGTGCAGAGTCCCGTTGCCAGACCCAAGTGCTTCCAGCAACCACCTTCTTGATCCGGTGCAGCACTACCCCCTGAAGGCATGCCTTCGTAATGAGTCTGAGGCCCTGTGAGAAGATGGATGGAGACACAACGTCACCATCACTAGTGATCACTTAAACACCATGAATTTTTCCGAATCGTCTGCACTGTCTTCAGATTGGCATCCAATCACACTGAAGTTATCGTACTG
This sequence comes from Acanthosepion pharaonis, assembly GCA_903632075.3. Taxonomy (NCBI): domain Eukaryota; kingdom Metazoa; phylum Mollusca; class Cephalopoda; order Sepiida; family Sepiidae; genus Acanthosepion; species Acanthosepion pharaonis. The sequence continues at coordinate 1,210,816 of CAHIKZ030005588.1, read as the reverse complement.
GAGTTTCTGGCGCAATTGCAAAGCAGTACAACATGTCGTTTAAAAATTTCTGGCGGAAGGAATTGCGACATGGCTTTCTTTTTCTTAGAGACGATCGCCGGCTGACCTTACTATATTGTGCATTCGACAAAAACAAACAACGCGCATGCGCGTAATATAAAATGGCGATAATTTATCAATCGCACCTTGTATAATGGTAATCGTAATATAAGACATTCCTTCATAAGGAAACATTCAGCACTCATTAACCGAGCAGCCAGTGCTATTTTTGGTTTAAATTTATAAAATCTTTTTTTTAACACAATTTTTCCCATGTCCACGAACTGTAATCACTCTTTCCAGCATTGATGGGAGAGGGAGTCCTTCCTAAATTTTTGTTTCATACAGTGTCAATGTCTTCATTATACCATTTTTCTTCTAGTCATATGATCTAACCGTTTTACTAGATGTTGCTGCTGAAAATGCTCAAGTGTTGTGGTTTCTGTTATTTGAGTTGTTTGTGATTATGTAGCGCCAATAGAAAATGTTCAAAAAGGATGCTCCTTGATAAAATCTACGGGTTTCATTCACTGAAGTCATTTTTAACTATTGATCTGTGAAAACCATATAAAAATCAGATAAAGCTGAAAGTTTAGATATTTCTTAGAAATAAGCGCAATGTTCTTGTTGAGTGAAAATTTACAGTATTAAAGGACAGTTTTCTACTTCTGTGTACCGAGTCCCTTCAGGACATGGGCAATCAGGTCTTGCCAAGACATTCTTATCCCTTAGCATTTTCTTCTCTATTTGCTAAGCGCCACTTCTCTGTCCCTTCATTAATCTTGACAAGCTCGTCTCTCTTCCCTAAATATATCCTACGATGGTTCATTTTTCCAAGCCTTTCGTTCATTTCTCTTTCTGATTCTGAGCATGTTTTCTTTCTTGTCATTTCATTTAAGACATCTCCATTGCTTCGACGCTCCGTTCTTAGAATTCTCAATACCCTTTTGTAGATCCATATTTCTGTTCCCTCCAGTTTTCTCCTTATCCCTGGTGAGATTGTCCAGCATTTACTGCCATATAAGACGATTGACAGAACCAAAATGACAAATGTTGAGAAGTAGATTTGTAGGGAGATCATTTTAGGAATTGCCCGTATATATATCTGTCATAAATCTTCGAACTAGTGACGTAAATAATGTTCTTATGCAGAATCACTTCCACTATATTGTATGATTATAATAAAAGATTGTCCAGTTCAAATATTGATAATAATCATGTGTCAGATACCGTTTTTTAATCAACTTAAAAACATTTAATTTGTAGGTAATCTTTCTTTAGTTCTCAACGCTACTGGCATATTTTTGTTTTATTTTCCCGTTATTATGTAAAAAAATTGACCGACATATCAAATAATTATAATTCATATACCATACGGTCTGCTTTTCGCCAGAATAAATTATAAACTTGCTTCTAAGTCAATCTCTATATTTTCTTCTTATTTAAATTGCTTTCATATGAATCTACGTTCTTAAGATTAGATATAAAATGTATTTTATGAGTAATATATATATATATATATATATATATATATATATATATATATATATATATATATATATATATATATATATATATATATATATATATATATATATATATATATATTTTATATGTCTCTGTGTGTATGTTTCTGTGTGTATGTATAAGCTGTTTCAAAGGACGTAAACACATTGTGGTTGTTAATAAACAGTACATTAATATCATTGATATCAAGCACTGAAGAACATACAGAAACCCATAGAACATATAGTAAAGGGGAAGAAAGCACAATCAATCAATGTATGCAAAAAAACAAAAAAAAACAAAAAACAAAACAAAACAAAATGGTTGGAAGCCAGAGGAATACCCTACATGCGAGCCATAAATTAGAGATAAATAAGTACAAATAGTTAACCTACTGGGGAGACTTGTAACAGAGGATGGAAAAATAACACCGAAATCGTAAGTGCATTGCGAAAGAAAAAAACTGTCTTTAAAACGCTAAGGAAAATATTAAGAAATAGGTTAATTTAATTACAAACAAAGAAGAGAGTGCTCAAGTACTGTTTAGTAAAAGTGCTCCTATATGGTAGTTAATGCTTGACAATCTCCACATCGCAGAAGAGACATAGATTAGGTTCTACAAAATAATTCTGACAATACAGTGGGCGGAAGATGTGAACAAGTAGGGAACTTAAGGAAAATAGAAAGAGAAAAGAAGGTTATACATGGAAGATACAATTGAAATTACTAGGATTCATATTGAAGAAAATCGCTTGAAGAATTTGACACTAACAGGACATAGTGAAGGCAAAAAAGAAACAGTGAGTAGCCTACCAAATGGCATTGTGTAAATAGATGGCAGAACAAGGAAGGATGGGATAGTAAAAAAATCACCTATAGTGTCAAATGCTAGGAAGCTGTGGAGAACCGTGTTCGCATACGTCCTGAAGAGTTAGGGCACATAGAAGAAGAAGAAGAAGAAGAAGAAGAAGAAGAAGAAGAAGAAGAAAGTGAAAAAGAAGGACTATGTAATCGAAAAACATAAACTGAACAACATTTTCAGCCAACTCAATTATATGAATTTTCACGTGGGCACCTCGAGGTGGTGTAATGGTTAGAAAGCTTGTCTCGCTAGAACAATTACGACTGAGTAGTGAGTTCTATCATCACTGGGTGCCCCATACTTTCGGCCTTGTGCCACATCCGAGCTACGCCTGGAAAATCGCTATATATATATGTTCATGTTTCTTACTAATGATCTGTCAATCCATTGCGCCTTTTATTTTTGTCGGTGAAAAATTCTCGAATATTTTTTGCAGAGCAATAAAACGTTTATTTGCAAAAGAAAACGACTTTGTGAAATTAAAGTATCAGGTTTCTTTACTCTATCCAGAAATAAGCATGTCTCTGTTTCTTAAATTGACTTCGATGCCAGGCTGATATATATCTTCTGGAGATATGTTTCTTTCTTTGCTGGGGCTTCTTAAGTTCTAATGTAATCTGGAGATTTCTTCCAACTTTGTCGGAGCCAAATTCTCACTCTCTCTTTTCACTTCTCTCTATTAATGACATTCTATTATTCACTAATTACACCACTTAAGTCATTTAACACAGCTTACTCTGTCGGCGGCGCTGATGTTGATGTGTTTCTATATTTCTACTCCTCAAAGACACTCTGTTTGTATTAAAGAATCCCCGGACAATTTATAGCCTTTATCACTTCTTAAAAATATTGTTTTGTGTTCATACAGTTTTTCCATGTGTTCATGCACTACACTCTTGCTAGCGTAACTGCTGAACTTACTCTACTAAATAATGAATGTGCTTTTAATCTCCAAGGCTTTTATTCGTGATTAACACGTGTTATTGTTTTGTTCTCTTGTTGACATGTTGCATCAACTGTTTCTTTAGATTCTTGTATGGCAACTTCTTATCAAATTAGAATTCTCCTTGTGGCTGTTTCTGGGAGGTAGATTAAATCACTATCTTAGCACACGAACAATGAATTATCTTACTACATTAATTAACACTTCAATTTACACCAATATATTTTGAGAGACCTTAGCACATTTCTCAGTGTTGTAAATTGTTATATACTAGAGGGGTGGGTTGAAAAGTTCATAGGCTAACTAATAAGGAGTGATGCTAGAACCGTGAAACCTTGTGTGCGTTAATTTCAAATAATTTTATTAATAACTGCATTCTTTCGAGGTAATCTGGTGGTTCAAAGAAGACTTCAAATGTAACTAGTATCGACTTGTCTTGAAAATGGACAAAATTTGCTATCGTGGTATTATTAAGTACCTGTAGAAAAAAAGTTTATCCTCGAAGGACATTCATGCTGACATGGTTGGTATATTAGATGATCCAGCTTTAACAACATTGGACAGCGGAATTTTGGAGGGTAAGGAAGAGTTAAATGCTACTTCTGAGGAAAACGTTGAAAACATGGTGATGAATGACAGGCGATTGACTATAAATTAAACAGCCAATGCTATTGGTATATCATGTGAGATAGTTCAGAATATTATGCACACTGATCTTGGCATAACGAAGGTTTCTCTTCGTCTTATGACAACTAATTAAAAGCGCATAGGCTGATCACATCACGTGAAGATCTGACAATGTTTGAGGTAAATCTGGGTGATTTCCGTGACTGGTTTCTTAGGATGAATGCTGGGTTCATCCCATTGAGACAGAGACGACAAATATACAATCCATACAGTGGAAACAGCCCTCTTTACTTGCTTCAAAAATGGCAAAGGTTTTTAATCTGCATAGAATAGGTTCTTTGGAATGCAAAAGGTATTGTTTATTGATTATATTCAAAAAGAGAACAGCATCAATATTATGTCAACTTGCTGGGAGTTACAAAAGGTTAATAAAATCAAACACCCAGAGAAACTAAAGAAAAGATATTATTTCATCAGGACAATGCTTCAGAAAATACGTCCTTGATTTCAATGGCTGCTGAGCGTCGTCGTGGCTTGTTTTGAAGATCATCATTCCTATTCTCCTGATTTGGATATCAGCTTGGCTGGGAACCAGTATGGGAGTTCTGATGATGTCATATCTACTGTTGATGACATTTTTTACCATTTGACCAAGAAGATGAACAGTCTTCTTTGAACAGTCAGTTTAATGAGAAAAAATGCAGTTGAAATTAATGCATGCAAGATTTCACAGCAATGAACTTTTCATCTCACCTTCGTAGTTCCAATTATGTTAATAAAGCTATTAAATTACTCGATCTCAAATTACATATTCTATATGTCTATAGTTTTTTTTTTTAAATCGTTTTACTGTAAACAAGACGAAAGATTCCATTAAGACGTAAGCGTTTACTGAAGAGAAAAAGAAAAGGAGAAGACGTTAAGGAGGAGAAAGGAAAAATAAGAACAGATTTCAGGAAGACAGAAAAATTAAAGTTGCAACTCAATTTCTGAAGGGAAGTAAGAAGATAATTCCATAAAAGGGAAGTGCGAAAAAAAAAAAGAAATTGTAAGAAAAGTACCTACTGTTACACCTACGTATTTAAAAAGAAAAATTATTAGTAAGATTAAATTAATGTGGTCGACGTACCTTGGTCAAAAGCTCATTAGAACAATTGCGATGTAAAATATTTATAGCGAAGACAGATTGAAACCACGTCACGCCGATGGGAAAGATTCTGATGTCGAGAAGCTATGTCAGGACCGATAACATTACAGACTCTTTTTGGGATTTTGGTGAGGATCTCGAGATATTTAGCTGGGGCATTAGACCAAATATGGCAATAATATCAAATGTGCTGTCGAAACGTAGATTTATAATCGTGCAATAGGGATGCTACAGAGAATCAGGCACGACACAGTGAACCCGCTTTTCTAACATCCCGCCTAGCAGTTGATTCAGTAAAGCTATCATATGTCAAGATGTGAGGCCAATAGGTCGCAATGAATTATTCTCATTGAAACTAGGATCGCCCATACTAATGGCAGGGTAAAATAATTTCCTCTAATTTTTAAAAGATAGCAGTTTCATTTTGGAGGAATTAAAATTCACAAGCTATTTCTTTCTCGTTAACAATTGATTGGATGTTATTTTCGAGGCCAGTTGATAGTCTTTTTCTTTATCGGATTTACTACTAAGACGAGAGTAATAGTTATGCCGTCGGCATGAATACCGAGTTTGCTACTGATCGGGAAGATCGCTGATGAAGATAAGAAACGACGTATATTCAAGGATAGAAACCTGGGAAGACAACCGAATGAATATAAATGGATCAAGAGCGTCTGTTTAACACGGCTTTCATTAAAAGATCTGTTGAAAAAAGATTTGATCAGGTCGAATAATCAGCGAAAGACAACATAGCCCTTGAACCTATGAAGGAGACCAATATGCCAAAACTTGTCAGACGCCATCGAAATATCTAAAGCTACAACCGCATGTATAAAATTTCCCCTCCCGTCAGCGACTCTACATATATGTTTCTTAAGGGAAATAGAAATGAAGACTTTATTTCTTTATTGCTCGATGCCACCGGGTTAGCGATAAGGTTTGGATCTTTTATTATATATTTTAGAAAAATGCTTGATTTGCGCGGTAGATTTTAATTTTAAAGGTAAAAGGTACATTGAGAACTTTTCGCATCGTATAACAGTTTTCTCTAAATTGCAAAGGCTACGCGTTTATATCTATCTATCTATCTATCTATCTATCTATCTATAGATAGATAGATAGATAGATAGATAGATAGATTGAGAGAGAGGATTAATGGCTTTGCGTACGTGTATGAACGTGTATTTGTACGTGTGTGAGATACTTTTAAAATAATGTCAAAGTCATAAGACTAATTAATATATATATATATATATATATATATATATACGCGCATACATTCACACGAGCGCACAGGAATACACACACAAACACATAAAGACATACAATGACGAAAAATCAACCTTACACCAATAAAAATGCATAAATTATTTTTTAAGTTAATATAACTGTAAGGAAAATAAGAAAAAAACAGTCAATTGCTGAAACCTCCTGAAGAGTGGACAGAGATTACAAACAGGTCCGTCTACGAAACTCTGCAGCCGTACGTGCTGAATATGACAATGTTCTATGTCTCTCTCTCTCTCTCTCTCTCTCTCTCTCTCTCTATATATATATATATATATATATATATATATATATATAGTGATTTTCCAAGCGTAGTTCAGATGTGGCACAAGGCCGAAAGTATAGGGCACCCTGTGAGGATTGAACTCACTAGTCAGTCGTCATTGATCTAGCGAGACAAGCTTGCTAACCATTACATATATATATATATATATATATATATATATATATATATATATATATATAGGAGAGAGAGAGAGAGAGAGAGAGAGGGGGGAGAGAGAGCACCTCGGCGTGGTGTAATGGTGTAAAGAATAAAATTATATGAACATATGAAAATACTCAACCACTGTACTTCGTCAGTCGTTTTTCTTATATATATATATATATATATATATATATATATATATATATATATATATATATATATATATATATATATATATTAAATCCAGTAAAATAAATCAAATAGAACGGACATTGGTTGACGCTATGAAATCTTCTGCACTAAAAAAATTACGTTCTGACATTCAGTATACGAAGATTGGTAATTGTTTGAACGAAAGACCACCGGAGATTCAAATTACCAACTAACGCCGAATCCCAAGCGCGTTTGCAATCATTACATAACATTATTCCTGTTCTTTCTTGGATGGTCGGTTCTTTAAATGCTGTTTTTATTATTCCTTTGCTGATCTGTACCTTCGATACTAGCTACAATGACGTCTCCTGTTCGATTACAAAACCTTTTTCTTTCTTATCTTTCTTGCGCATCTAAATTCCTGATTCCAGTACTATCCAAACAAATTATATCGTTAACTGTTACACCCCCAGCTTGGCATATTACGCAAAAGATCACCAATGAGATTTTGCTTAATGTTACTTTCATAAGTTTTTGGTTTGGATGCAATTTTAGAAGAAGTCATTTTAAATATAAAAAGTGAAACCAAAAAAGCATTAGGAAAACATTCTCGGTCTAATTATCAATATGGTAATTTCTGTATGAGAAATAAATCCAAGAGTATTTGTCTTTGCATATTGCAAGTTTCTCTTGCAGAAGATGTCTAGACATGTTAAATAATTGTAATGTCTGTCGTATATAAAGAAGGTGCGGTTCAATTACATCACAATTGCGTCAGATGGTTTAGGGTTCAATATCATTAGGTGCTTTGTGCGAAAAAAGAGTTTTTCGTTTGCTTTCTTTGCATTGGCATTTAAACGAATTTTTCCTTCTTACAACATTTCATATCCTTATAATATTTCACATTTCTTAGCAGTTCTTTTGTTGTCACAATGTGGGATAATTAAATTGCCCCCCAAAATCAAAGCTTAAGGAAGATAAATATGGGCGTTTGGTACAAAAACTAAAAAAAAAAAAAATTAAAGAAATAAAAAAAATAAATTGAGAACGTTCTTTTAAAGAAAAAAATGTCTTGGTTCTCCAATATCGAAGATGGTACGGTGATTGGCTTGTTACACGACGAATAGATATTCACACACACACACACACACACACACATATATATATATGTACTTATATTTAGAAGAAAAAATTAGAATAATAAAATAAAATAATCAACACAACTATTGAATCAGAGCAATTAATTAGTGTTAAAATGTCGATATAAGAACAAATTCAAATTTAAATATTAGATACTATATTTCCATAATATTCTCTCCTCTCTAAGTCTTCAAATGTCGAAAGTATGACTAATTCTAATTTCTATAATTTTATATTCCCTTCTCTATAACCTCTTTACACTGTTTTAATTATAATTTATAAACTTTCCCCTACTTCAATATCTCTTGAACCCCCTAACTGTATAGAAACGAACTCAGGCTTGATGAAACAGGCTTGATGAAACAGACGACCGATATCTTCGTCTGCCGAAATGGGCTGTTCCTCATATGAGGTAATTTGGGATTATATATATATATATATATATATATATATATATATGCGTATATGTGTGCCTATTTATATATTTGTATGTGTATATGTGCATATATGTATATGGGTATTTATACATGCTAACATATATATATATATATATATATATATATATATATATATATATATGTGTGTGTGTGTGTGTGTGTGTGTGTGTGTGTATGTGCGTATGTTGGTGTGACCAACAGCCAACTTGCCAAAAAAGAACTTATACCTTAGTCAAGAAAAAAAATCCCGAACGCCGAAAATAAAATGAAAATAAGATCAAAATGCAAAATTAATCAAGGCCTAGTCAATCTAGACAAACCCTAAAATGATTTACAACATCAAAATCCAACGAATGACAGCTTAAGTCGCTACTCAAGTTTCACTCTCTCCTCTTTCTCTCTCTTCTCTCTCTCTCTCTCTGTATATATATATATATATATATATATATATATATATATATATATATATATTTCAATAATAAAGATTGTGTTTCATCAATTTAATAATAAAGACAGTCAACTAACGTACTTCGGAAATAATTTTTTTTTTAAATCAAGTATTCTTTACAATGACAGTACTCGACATCAAGAAATGGTTCATTAATAATTATACATTAAATTAAATCTAATGTCCATTTATTTTGTCCCTACTCTGCGTTTCGTGATGATTATATCAAATCTTAGCAAGACATCATTGTAACATTTTACAATTTTAAACTCGATGTTCAGTATCATATTCGAAATTTTTTCCTGATTTAATAGGCACACTCACACACACACGACTGCACATGAAAAGAACTATTTGTCAAACTCTTTTATTACGCATATTCAGATTTTCCTTTACTGAAGACAATGTATCGTACTTGGGTTTCTATTATTTACCCATTTTTCCATAAAAAAGCATTTATCTTTGATTCAATGAATTCGTCTAAGAATTTTCCGGTATCTGCAACTTGTTGTAACTCCTAACTGATCAAGTATCTATCTTACACTTTTATACGTCGACTATTCGTCCATGTTTAGAATATTGCTGACTCGTATAACCTGGTTTAGAGATTATATCGCTCTATCTTCCGATATAGTATGATTTTATTTTTACTTTAAATAAATTAATCCTAGATAATAGCTAACAGTATAACCGAAAGTGCTCGGACATACAGAACATTCGGACAGAAAAGATTAAAGAAAAACTGAAGAAGAAACTTAACCCTAAACGCAATAAGAAACTTAAAATAAGAAACTATTTTTAATGAAACTTGTATAAAAAAGCGATTGCAACCCAAATATACAATATATATATATATATATATATATATATATATATATATATATATATATATATCGAAGTGTGTGCATGTTTATTATTATTATAATTTTATTATCATTATTATAATTATTATTATTTCCAGTTTTCTAGATTTGCTTCTAGATACAACCCATAACCGAATATTTTATCTGAGACCTGACGAAAATGAAGGTTTTTATTCTATGTTATTGAGGATATTACATTGAGAAATTTTTTATATGTATGTGTGCGGTCCGCATGAGTATACATTTTGTACCAGAGATAATGAAACGTTTCCTAGGATCCTCTTAATGTGCATATCAATCCTCATTCCTAGTCTCCCTATTATTACTGACATAACGGCTGTTTAAATTCCGATTTCTTGTAACTTCTATTTCCAGATCCTTGTATTTTGTAAGTTTAGAAAATACTTTAGCTTACATTACAGATAGCGCTTATATTTTTGGATTTCTTTCAAAAGAATATCTGGTATATCGGCTTATATATTGCGTTCAGTATGTATTGCGAAGTCCTAAACTATTCTAACATTTTCAAATTTTAGATCTTGTTCTGGTTATGTCCCTACCATTTTTCTGTACCAGAATGGTAATAGTTTTAGTCAACCTTCCAATGTAGGAATTTCCCGAATTTATCATATTTATATTTAAATTTATTATGGTCTAGCGTAGAACACGCAGTTATTCGACAATTATTATTTTCTTTTACATTTGTATAAAATCGACATTTTGATACTATACGATGTGCAGGTCGATTTTGCAACCGTGGTATTGCACTAAATTCGGATGTTGTGGATTTACAAGATAAATAAGGGCATAACATATTTTTCCATCTCGGTTTTTTGGGAAAAACTAGTTTAAACTTAAGTTTAGGTTCAAAATGATAGCGTTGGAATTTCATTGTGGTGATCAGTGAAAGCGTTATAGCACAGTCGTATAAAATGTATAATTTACTAAAGCTTTATAAATTGTATATTGACAAAATGCATGGAACAAACACATTATTACTAAATCTTTGTGCCATCAAATAAGACTTTCATTTACTTCAAAGGGAAATTGTACTGAACAGTTTAGGTACATGATATAATATGTTCTACTGTGCAGTAGCTTTAGTATTTTATAATTTATGCTCATCAGTATTATGATGTTATGTACACGTTTATGTATTTTTTTTATTATTAATTATGACCTAAAAATTAATCTAACAAATAAGCTAACAAATCTTATTCATTAGAATTTTTTGTAATCTTTTACAATTTTTTACAGTTTTTTTCTTATCGAATACAGTAAAAAATGCATATTTTGCTTGTAGTGATTCATAATTAGAATTCTGGTTTGAATTTGTTTTCCATTCAGTGTATCTATTACAAAAGACATTAACGTTATTTGGATTTATTTTTGAAATAGTAAAATTTTGAAGTCAGTCTTGTACGCAAAAAGTTATTTCTGTACATTTTTTTCATGTGATATTTAAAAGTAAATTTTCAATAATTAGTTAGAGCTATGAATTTAATTTTTGGAGTCAATTCTTATGATATCAAACACAGGCTTACACACTGGGCAATGTTGATTGTGTGAAAATGTGCTGGTAGGATTTGTTGGGATATTCTGATCTTCAGCGAGTAGTTTCTGCTTTCAACACAGATTCTGCAACCGTTGATAGGTTCGATTTTTGTCAATATTAAGGTCTTGTGGTCGCAATGGATATCAGTTAAGTGCTTTATGTTCCCATTTGGTTTTGAAGTTATTCAGGTCTGTATATTTTCTTTTTAGTTTCATGTTTTTGACGCCTGCTTTTAGTATTTTGTCTCCTGCTTCAAGTTAGTTTTTACCATTATTTTGTATTTTGCAAGAAAAGCAACACCGCAGCAGTGACGCTGGCATGCAGATATACGAAGCCCGAAATAACCATCATGATACCCAGTCTGATAAAAGTATACCAAGTACATGCACCACAGCCAAATATGTGCGACAGGTTTTGATACAATCAGTACATAACGTTACAAAGGGGTTCCAGATAGAAATAAATTCAGTTCGCTTTTTCTTCTCCGCACAGATTTAGAAAATTAAGACCTCATATGTCTTGACACACAGCCGTGATACTCCCTCATTAATCTGACTTATTAACAGAGACGCAATGTGCTTAAGTCCCTAGGGTGCATACTCAAATGATTAAGATTAGGCAACTAACAAGCAAATATGTGCTAATGAACGGGATATTTACTGTAAACCATGTTAATTCACCAAAGACAAATCATATTCATATTAACATATCCAGTCAGTAAATTATATTATAGACATACCTAATGTTATATGAAGGAATTATTATTATTATTATTATTATTATTATTATTATTATTTCTTTTAATTTTTGCTTTATACACATTCCCTTCCGTGTCCTAACCAGAGACCTAAGGTCAGAAATGGTTTCATAAAATTTTACAATGAACATTTTGTACGTCCCCGCCAGCTAAAAAAACAAAGATCACACACATTTTACAACGATAACGCTCTTCGTAATATGTGACCTGAACTTGTGAGTACAATTTCTTTTTTGTATTTATTTAAGGTATAGGCTACAAGGTATCCATTCAATCAGTCTACAGGAAGCTTTTCCAATCAATCCGATGGCTCCAGCTCCAACTGGAATTGTTGATGACATCATGTGCCAAATCTTTTAGATTTCCACTTTAAGATCTTGTATTTTGATAGTTTTTGGAAGATTTTCAAAGATAAATTACAATCCGCAGGAACTGTCATGCCAATAAGAAATCACATTCTGTTTTTGTGGTCTTTGATTACGATGCTTGGACGATTAGCTTTGATTGTTCTGTCAGTGTGCATTGTAAAATCCTTTAAAATTGTTACACCTCCTATCACACTAACCGAGGTCTGGGTTATGTTCCTTACATTTTTCCCGTTTCGTCTCCGTAAACGTTGCATATTTTCCAGTGCAGATATTGGCACACTATTATGCTGTCTTTTATATTCAGTTGGAGCTAACACTGGACAACCTGATAAAAGATGGTCAATTATTTCTGGATTTTTATCACAGAATCTGCATTTCGAGTTAACACATTATTATTATTATTATTATTATTATTGTTGTTGTTGTTGTTACGAAGACACCCGCACACACACATGCACTCATGTAAGTTTGATAATTTTTTATGAATATAATATATAATCTTGCAAGTGGTGCCCTGTCAGAAATACTTTCATGGCGAGTCATACATTTAACTCAGTCAGTCTCCTATTAGCTCTTTTCCCAGGTATCTACATTATTTAAAATTTAAATTAAAAACAAGACTTTCGACATTTACCCAAGATACACCGCATTAATTGAGGCTTAGGAACATAGGTGTATATTGCGACAGTCTCGATCTATGTTCATCATGGCCGAGTGTTTGAGCGTACTGGATGTTTTCAAAATTGCAGATTGTTTGCTTTCTGCAAGAAACTGTAACTAATGTCTACTCAAATGTTTGCATTTTGGGTGTTAAAATGAAAGTGTTTGTAGAAGTGTCTACAACATGAATTACCTCAGCATAATAATAATAATAATAATAATAATAATAATAATAATAATAATAATAATAATTATTATTATTATTATTATTATTATTTCGTTGAGAATTGTAAGCCATTGTAATTTTTGCCGAATGTTTATTTTATCGTAATGTCTGTGCTATAGGTGTCATTATAGATTGGGCAAGAGTTTGCAGAACTCAGAAAGTAATTTGGCGTTTTGCTGAAGCCATTATATTTTTTACTATAATTTTGTCAATGTTAATTACTTTGTTAATTTGTTAAAGTTATTTTGATGAATTTTTCCGTATTTTACAGCCGATGTTTTGTTGTTGGATGATATTATGTAACCCATTGCAATTAGTTATTTAATTACTACAATTTTGTGTCTTTTTAAATTTGGTTATCCTTGCCAACTTGAAGAATATTTTTTTTGTATTTTTATCTGGATTCGTATGCAAATAAATACATACAGAGGTTATATATACACTTCTTTATATGTGGAGATACTCGCCCATTTAAAAATACGTATGTATACATACTTACCTTATGCAAGCGTATGTATTAAAAGTTTGTTTTATAAACAAAAAAAGATAATAGATTACGTGTATACACTTATTTTTTAGGCTATGCTCACAAATACGATCTCTTTCTCCCACACAGCCTGTATATATGCGCTTATATGTGTGCTTGTGTGTGTGAGTTTAAACATGTATTTGCGTATACATATGCATATGTTCATTTAAAAATTAGTTCTGTGATTCATTTTACTTGTCCTTTCTCTCAAATATTCCTCCCTCCCTATTTCATGTTTTCTTCGTCCCTTCTTTCTAAGAACCTTTATTTCTTTGCCTCTTCCCTGCATTCTCTATTTTTTAACAGACTCGGTTTCATATCTTAGTTCCTGGCAAACGTTCAAATATATCTCCGTAATATTCCAAGGTAAAACACACAGACGTACGCACGCACGCATGCGCGCATGCACGATGATACATATGTTTGTATGCAATGGTGTGGATTTGTTTGTTTTTCTTTTCTTACTGTTCTTAACCCTTTTGCTTTATTGGAAAACAGTCTTCAGACTGATGACGTCATGTGACGGACAATGATGTAATCTTTTAACAAGTCTGCATAAAAGCATAACAGTTAGAAGGAGAAGAAGAAATAGCTTGACGGAGAGAGAGAAGAAATGGCGAGAAAGTGAGAAAAGACAGAAGAGGTTGAGAAGGGGAAATGAAAAAAATGGAAAAACCGAAAAAGAGAAGGAAACGAATTACTAGAAAGAGAAAGAGAGAGAGAGGGAGGGTTGGGGAGAGAGAGAGAGAGAGAGTGAGAGAAAATGAGAGATAAAAGAACACACTAAAAATGAGAATAGGGAAAAAGACTGAAAAGGAAAAAGAAACTAATTACTGGAAAGAGAGAGAGAGAGAGAGAGAGAGAGAAAGAGAAAGAGAGAGAAAGTGAGATGGGGACAGAGGGTAAAGTGAGAAAAGGTTAAAAAGGAAAAGGAGAGGAATTGTTGGAAAGAGAGAAAGTATGAAAAATCTGAAAAGGAAAGATGATGAATTGCTTGAGACAGAGAGAGAGAGAGAGAGAGAGAGAGAGAGAGAGAGAGAGAGAGAGAGAGAGAAGAGAGAGAAATTAAAAAAAGACTCAAAAGGGAAAGATTATGATTTGACTGAGAGAGAAAAAGGTCCGAAGAAGAAGGAGGAGGAGGGATAGGAATAGGAGGAATAGGAGGAGGAGGAATTCTCCTGGTCTAATCGAATCTAGTAAAACAGATTTGGTCTACTGAGAACACCTAGCTGATATAGAACAGTAAAATATAAAACAATTTTTAAAAAAGCCATAGGCGGAAAAATAGAAGCTGAAAGATTACTGCGACTGTGATATTGGTAGCTTTTAAAAAAGAAAACATATTTAAAAACAATTTTCACTAATCGGTGATAAATCAGAAATTAGAATCACATTTGATAAACAGTCAGTGCGTACATGAATTAACCAATGAATGATGAATCAAAGTTTTAAAACGTTAAATGTTATTGCTTGACCCTTTGTCAAAAAGGAACTACTCGAGAACATCAGATGAGCTATTATTAACTACACAAGACCTCTAATGGGTATAAAGTCATCTCCAACGATCTCGGTATACCTATTTCAACAGTAAGAAATGTTATTAAAATGTTTGCTAAGTATAGAATTGTCAAAAATCATCATGGACGTTGGAATAAGGGAAACGTTTCAAATTATGCACGAAGGCAAAGGAAAAGCCCAGTACTGAAGAAAAGACATAAAATGAATGATCAATACTTTCCAAAAAGTAAATTAACAATTCACACCCGTATTGGAACAGTGTTCAGTTACAGACGAAAGAAAAATTGAGCTTATTTGGTAATGCACACCAACATTATGTTTACAAACGGCAAAAAGAAACTTAAAAAGAAAAATAACACTCTATCAACAGTTAAGCGTGTCTATAATATTGCGAAGATTTCGTTACTGAATCTCGTATTCAAGGCAGGAACATATCATATAAATAATCAAATCTGATGATTACCAAGAGATTTTTTTTACCAAAATGTACAACCCAGTGTAAGAAAACTTAGTTCAGTCAAAGATCATTGGTTCACCAGCAAGATAACAACCAAAGGCACACATCGAAAAGCACAGAGGAATTTTTATAAAGGAAGAAATTACATGTTTAATACTGGCCAGTAACAACACTTGATCCGAATCCCACTGAAAATATATGGGGTTACCTGAAATCTGTCAAACCTTCAAGAGATTAAACAAATTTCAATGGAAGAATGTTAGAATTTTATTTCTTTTAATTATTTAATTCCAAGCAAGGCAATAAAGCGACTAAGAAGCAATGGGGTTAGTGTGTTTGAGATAATATGACAAAAAGAAAGCATTATTAAGGGAATAATAAAATGACAGGAATTAAAAAGATAGAAGTTAAAGATAGAAATTGCATTTAAAACCAATAGGTTTGTCTCGCACAGGATAATCTGACGAAATCCATCACACCTCAAGCTAATTTTGAATGCAGAGTTTGCATTTTAGATTGGAAATCAAATATAGAGCACCCAGTCTTCCCTGAATGAAAGGAAGAGTGGATTCATGCATTACTCAAGAGGATGTGTGCGAAAATGAACACCAGAGACTACCCCAGAATCTGAACTCGACTGGCCGATTTCACGCCGATATCCCTACACTACCTTTTCAAATTTCATATGAGATAGTAATTATAAAATATCCACTTGGTAATATTACAATTCAGCCAGTATTTAATTTCTCTAGCCAAAATAACACCAAAACATTTTAATGAAAAATTAGTTGGAGTTATTAGGTGAAGATTTGTCAATTATTACATCTTTTCACTTATATTTCTCCTCATATTTTATCCATTAATTTTTATTGCAACTCAAAGGATCATTCTACGATCGACTAAGTAGCGCCAATTCAATATAAAGAATAAATTTCCAGTGAGATTATTTTTCCATCTACTTACTAAAAATATCTACACTACTATATGGTGACCGGATAGCCATCCTCTGGAACTTTGCAATAAGAGTCGTATAGACAAACGTAAACTACACTGCGTGCCAAATTATTATTTAGATAACTTTTTTTCTAATATTTCAAGAACCGTCCAATCAATTCACACAAAATTTTCACACAATGTTGGCAACACGGACCTGCGGAATCAGTGAAATTTTTGTACTGATCTGCGCAATGTAAACAAACTGGCGCCATATGAGTTATCAGCACGGTGATTTGAGCGTGCCAAATTATTAGAAAAGTATAAGAATTTAGTGAAAAGATGGGCCGTAAAAGCAGTTTAAGTGATGCTGAAAAGAAAACTATCACCTCGGAACTCTCAAAAGATAAATCTACCCTAGAAATTTCTAAAATGATAGGGAGGTGTCATCAAACAGTGAAAAAGTTCACCGCCGACCCTACACAAGTGCGCAAAAGGGCAGATAAAGGCAAGCCGAGGGTTATTTCACGTCGTCTCATGTCACGACTTAAACGAGAGGCCACGAAGAACCCTGGACTTACCAGTCAAGAGCTTGAAATTGATTGAAATGGGCCGAGGACAATATGAAGTTTGACTTCTCTAAAGTTTTGTTCACAGACGAAACTCGAGCAACATGTGATGGGCCAGATAGATGGTGCAAAGGATGGGTAATGAACGGACAGAATCGCCATCAGCGTTTGAGACGCCAATAAGGCAGTGGAGGCATAATGATCTGGGGTGGTATCATTGGAAAAACATTAGTGGGCCCATGGAGAGTACCAGATGGCGTCAAAATGAATGCTGATGCATACATAGCGTTTATGAAGGAGCATCTTGAACCGTGGATGAAAAGGCAAAGAATTGCCTTCAGAAGGGCCATTGTTTTTATGCAAGATAATGCTCCCTCACATGCTGCTCACAAGACTACTGAATATTTGAAACAGTTAGGCTTCGATGGACCTCGAAAAATGAAGTTGCCAGCAAATTCTCCGGATTTGAACCCAATCGAAAACCTTTGTAGCATCATGAAGCGAAGATTGTACGCCAACGGACGACAATTCAGGAGCAACGCTGAGTTGTGGGAAGCAATTCTTGACATATCTCGCGGAATTACAGCAGATGACATCCTACAATTAACAAATTCTATGGATCGTCGACTTCTTCAAGTAATTTCAAAACAGGGAAAGCACATTCCCTCTTAATTTGTTTAAAACTGTGCCTTTGTTTGTATCTGTTATTATTTGTTTGATTATCTTATTTATTAGCTTCTTTTGATCATAAACATTCACGTGCAACATTAATAAACGTTTTGTTTGCTCAATTCTGGGAATTTTACTAAACCTTTCTAATAATTTGGCACGCTCAAATCACCGTGCTGATAACAAATATGGCGTCAGTTTGTTTACCTTGCGCAGATCAGTACGATAATTTCAGTGATTGCACAGCTCAGTGTTGTCAACACTGTGTGAACATTTTGTGTGAATTGATTGGACGGTTTTTGAAATATTAGAAAAAAGTTATCTAGATAGTAATTTGGCAAGCAGTGTAGTTTACGTTTGTCTATACGACTCTTATTGCAAAGTTCCAGAGGATGGCTATCCGGTCACTATATCTTTTTGGAACTTCATCATCGGTATATTTATTTATATATATCTAAGACTATAATAAACAGTACAGTAGTACTTGCACCGGTAGTTACAAAAACATAGTATCTTTTATTATTAGTTTGTTCGGAAAATAATCTCAGATTTGGGAATCAAATTTTAACCCTGAATTCATGTATCTAAACAGTATTTAGATCAGTCAAAATAGGAAACCTGAACATATATTTATTTCTGTCATCGACTTACGAATTTATATTTGCCTTTACGATAAAAATGTAAAAGTTTGGACGCCAATATATATTTGAATTCAGTTTCTGCATCCCTTTTGGCTTAAAATATTGTCAAGATGCTTGAAAAAGTGATAGTCTGTGGGTGAAATATCAGGGACACATGTCAAAATCTCATATTCCAAATCGGTGAGATTCTGCAGTGTCATCCTGGAAACATCTTACTAAGCATTGTTGTTATGTCTGTTGTTCATATAATCTTTTATTTAAATTCCTTGAGTTGTTCGGTAGAAACATATATATTTCTTCCTTTGCTTTGCCAGGAAGGATCGCGTTCTTATTTTGAAATATTTTATGATCCTTTTGTGTTGAATATGAAATAATTAGGTTATTGGAGGTGCTTAAAAGTATTTTCAGTTTATTTCTCTTCTTCATGCAAATATTGATATGTTACAAATTATGAGTGCTCTTTAAATAGAATCCGATGATTATTCCAAATTTTACTTTGTTGTTATGATGAGAATAGAAAATTATGATTTCATCCGTATTAGTTGATTTGCAGTGGACGATAAGATTTATGCTACGATTAACGTGGTTTAGCATGATTTCTAGGAAAGGTAAAGTATTATTTGTTTGCATTTCATATCTAAATTCTAACGTATATTCAACTTTGTTTAGTTTCTCTACAAGGTCGTGCAAATCAGTTCCACAGGTATATATTAACAGAGTGTTAACACTATATCGGAAGTATGTTGATTGTTTAGGCAAAATATTTTGAAAGAAAGAAGATGCAAGAAATTAAAAAAAAAAGCAAGTACGTCACTGAGAGGCGACCCCATTAATAATCCAATTTTTTGTTTAGAAAAATTATGAAATATGAAATAGAGTTGATTGGTGATGGGACGGCGGGATTTTATTATTTTAGCTCTTAACAGGAAGAGATTTATCTTTTATTGTGTTAGTTGCTTTTTTAAAAAGATTTACGCATTTATTAACAAGGACGTTGGAGTAGAGAGATTTTATATCTACACAGGCTATCAGTTTGTCTGATATATTTATACCCAATAGTTTTTCATCCAGATTGACGGAACTTTTAATATGTGATGTCGTTAGCGCTGTCAATACCTGAAATAATGGGGCAAATTGGGATGTCTGATTAGTGTATTTTAGGGAGACCGTAAATTTTGGGTAGTCTAAGGTGACATTCTATTAGTCTATACCATGATTGGTTTTAATTTTCAATCACTTTATTAAATTTGAGTGTTTCATTAACTCTTTTGTGTTCATTTATTTTATCATATGTGTCGTCATTTTTAAGGAATAAATTCTTTTTTCATTGTATGTGTTCCTATTTATAATAACAACTCCCCCCACCTCCATTGGCCGAGGAGGTAATGTGGATTTCCTTATTTTTTTCTTAGGTTTTTTACTGCATTTACAATGTCTCTGCGGTAAAGTTCTTTCATTGTTATTTCCTAGAGTGGCAGTAATTATTTCTTGAAAGAAGATCTTAATGAATTCTCTGTCATTTTGCCTATGGTTTTTAACTAATATATCATCTAGGTCACATTTATGAATCCCAGTATTGAATGTTCATCCAAATCTCAGGGATTTCAGTCCAGTATTGGATAGCTTTATATCCGATAGGTTTTCTATTATGTCTGATCTTCCAATGTTTTTTTCCATTTACTAATGGTAC
This sequence comes from Acanthosepion pharaonis, assembly GCA_903632075.3. NCBI lineage: Eukaryota > Metazoa > Mollusca > Cephalopoda > Sepiida > Sepiidae > Acanthosepion > Acanthosepion pharaonis. Next base: position 1,190,365 of record CAHIKZ030005588.1, on the reverse strand, counting down.
GTAAGGTGTTGTCTTCACGTTGTAAATTGTTGATTTGATTGTTGCTTATGTTTTATCGTCTATTGTAAATAAGCCATTTCAGATTTTGTTATAACGTTCTTCATGTGGAATTCGAGTTAAGCATCTTTAGAATTTTTTAAAATTTATTTCCTTCATTCAGTTCAGTTCTTCATTAGATGTTTTTAAAAAATCACATGATAGGTTGGAAATATGTGATAAGATGTTTTTAATATTTTATGTTTGCATCGTTGGATGAATGTTTCTTCTGTGCATTGCAGTAAGAATTTCTTTCTGTTTTTAAATGAATTAAAATTTTTGGAAAAAGAAAAAAAAGTGTTTGATACTTTTCCATGTACAGGCAAATGATACATATTTTTTCTCTATATCAAAAACACCGGAATAATCGTCGGGTTATATTTAAGAACATTCAAAATTTGCAGCCTTCGGTATTTACATGAAGAGGTGAAATACATGGAAAAATAATTTTAAGCTCGTCCAATACGATACCTACTTGATATTCAACGTGAAATAGAAATAGAAAAGCGACTTTTACTGACAAAGCAAAAGAATCAAAATATATTCTTCTATTAAAAGAAAAAAAATGGATAGACGATTGATGATGACCAAAGAAGATTTAGAGATGAAATGCAAACAAACAATATTTTACATTTCCTAGAAATCATGTTATACCACGTTAATCGCAGCCTAAATCTTAGTGTCCACCGCAAATTAACTAATAAAGTTGATCTCATAAATTTCTGTTCTCATCATAACAACAAATAAAATTCGGAATAATCATCGGATTCTATTTAAGAACACAACTACGATTGTAAATAATTTTATCTAAACTCAACATAAAATTTGCAACTCCTTCTAAGACAATAAAGTACTTAATTAAAACAAAAAATAATAAGGTAAAACTTGAAGGCGGAATTTACTCTATTACCTATAAAAATTGCCACTATCCATATATAGGAGATAATTTTAAATAAAATATGAAACATGAAATATGGTTTACAAAACAAAACGCTAAATGCATTAGTTGCTCAATGACACTGACCACAATTTTGATTTAAACAATTCCATTAAAATTAAAATAGAAAACCACTTACTAAGACGAAAATGTTTAGAAAATGCTTTAATCGTTAGATCATCCACAATAAATTTGCTTCCAGGTTCTTACAACATTTCGCCGTTCTTGGCAGATCGTCTATTTTCACAATGCGGGATATTTAATATCAAAACTGATGCAAACATAAACAGAAAGAAAAAGAAACAGAATTAAATCAGATTATATATCCAAAATATATATTTAAAAAGAAAAAAAAAACAAATTCCAGTTAAAATTCTCAGCGTCTCCTTTCCTTCGTGCGCATGCGTAGACGAAGCAACGTAAACATCACTTTCGTCCGATGAAGTCCTAAAGGACGAAAAGCCACATACGAAAACTTTTCCACTTTGTCACACTTCCCCCCACTAAAACTCTTATATATATATATATATATATATATATATATATATATATATATATATATATATATAAAACATTATATCATTTTCCCCATATATGTTATGTTTCTATTAAATCTTCTCTGGTCATCAACAGTCCTCTGTCATTTCTACATTCAATATGACCTATATGTCAAAATTTTACCAAGCCCACTTTGTTTATAGCCTGCCAGAGAAATTTCACCTGCCTCTTTCTGAAGCAGTGTATAAATGTCTATTTTAGTCTTTTTTTTCTCTAAAACCCCAACGTTACTAACGTGTCCAATCCATAATTATCTTTTTATTCAATCAATTTTATAAGTTAATTCCTATTGAACAGATGACTGAGTATGACGATAAACTCCATTCGACAGAAAAGCCTCTGATTTGGGGGTTTTGAGGAGTGTGAAACCTCCTCATTATTGCTGTTTTTCCCAGGTTCATTCTGACTCGGACTGGTAGAACCTGTTCGATCCCCAGCTATAGACAAATAGTGAAACTGGTGTTAAAACATTATCAAGTTATAAAAATGCATTTTTGTAGTAATAATACCAGCAATAAATTTCCATAGGAAAAAAAAAATTACTAGCAATATATTACTGAAAAAAACCCCCAAAGCTCCCTCCAAAATTAAATTTCGACATTAAATGAATTATAAGCAGTTGATATGCCGTTAAACAAACCAAACTTATTAAACAGTATTCTAAAGAGAAGCATGGAAGCATCTTTTGTAACGTCAAATTGATGTCCGTGTTATATAGTTTTGTATAACGGAATGTTATTCCTATTTTTAAGAATATTCCTATAATAACTGATATGAATAACGCTGCTTTGTGTCAATGAGGAAAACCAGAGAGTGCCAGCCCTACGCAATATGGAATGAATTAAGCGTCTGTTCTGCCTCATCACATCATTTGAGGAAAAACTAGTGTCGGTAAATATTTTTGCAAGTTACACTTGGCAAGTCATTAACTCCAGAAGGGAGAACCTGTGATTAATTGCTTTTAACGTCAATGTTTTATATTTAATTCGGAAAGAATGTCTATCTTCTTTCTGACACACACACCCTTACGCACAAATGCTCTCTCTCTCTCTCATACACACACGCATATATACATATATATATATGTATATATATATATATATATATATATATATATATATATATATATATATATTATATATATATATATGTATATATATATGTATAAATATATACACATACATACATATGCATATATATATATATATATATATATATATATATGTATGTGTTGTTATATATTATAAATATATATAAATATTTATATATTTTCCAAGGCGAAATGAAAACTTTACTTTTCCAAGGCGTTTCGTCCTCTGATGGACATTATCAAGGTAAGTGTAAGCATATTATTTTGCAACATGTATTTATAAACAGAAGTAAAAGTATCGTTAGTTTTAAACAATGTAAGAACGTTCTAAAATATTCTTAAAGTTAACTGTGAAATTAAAGGCAAACTGTGGAGGACGCTTAGTGATGCAATTAACGAAAATAAACAAAATTAGGTAAATCGCCTACCGAACGCTTCTTTGTAGCCGAGACGGTAAGGCACGTCAGCGTAAATGACGGTTCCGTATAGGATGCAGGTTCGAATCCTGTCAAAGGACGAATATTTTCTATGAAAATTTCTCGGACATTCAGGCCGGTAAATGTTATTTAATACTGTTTATTATAAACAGAGCATTTATTTAAATACTTGTATCTATATAAAAAAAAGAACGTTAAACATAAAAATGTCTTTTATATATATATATCTGCCGATATTAGTTTTGACGTTACAACTGAAAGGAGGATTGAACCATATGATGTTCAGTCGTAACCTCTCTATCTCTCTCTCTCTATATATATATTTATATATATAAATATATATATATATATATATATACATATATATATATATATATATATATACATACACATACATAGAGGGAGAGGGAGAGAGAGAGACGTTACGACTGAACATCATATGGTTCAATCCTCCTTTCAGTTGTAACGTCAAAACTAATATCGGCAGATTTTTTGCTCAACTTAGCTCTTCAACTTTTCACCAACACTTAAATAGTTCTTTAACCTGAACAATGTTAAAATTTGCTATTCATTCGTTAATGACATAGACGCAGTCATCTCCCAAAATAACAATATTTGATATTAAACGAACCTTTTCTAAAATATAATTGCAGTAATATTTCTGTAACTAAATGCAGATGCGCGAGAAATACGATATGTCCACTAAACGGTCGATGCATGACCGACAACATTATATACCGAGCGAAAATACATTCCGATAACGATGTTAAATTCTACTTTGATTCCCCAGAAAACACTTGGATATTGCGTTTTTACTATCACAAAATGACCCTAAAAACTTAAAAATATAAACGTAGTACAGCTCTCTCTAAATATTTCTGGCAAGAGAAAAATAGGGGACTTTCCCCATCTATTAACTGGGAAATTGCTTCTAGGGCTAATGCTTTTAACGGGAAAGGCGACAGTTGTTGTCATTGTTCAACTGAAAAACTAGCTATTCTAAAAAATTCAGACAACCCTAAATTATTGAACCTAGAAGAGTGAATTAATAACTACTTGCAGACACAAAAAAAAAAAAAAACTTAAATACACAACACCAGATTAGCTCTTAAAACTTTATTAATTCTTTTCTACATTTTTAATACCTTTTCCTAGTATATTATATATTTCCTTTTTTCTTAATGATTTTAATTAATTAACCACCTTTAACATAATTTAATCTCTTGCATTCTATTTTTTCACATTCATTTTCTTTTTTCATTATATCATACCTTAAGTTTAAAATTTAATTTTCATAATTATAATTTTCATATCTCCATTCTTTTCTCTCACTTATTTTTGTTAACTTTAATATTTTTAAGTTTAGATATTAAAAATATGTCGTGAGAGCCAGATACATTTTGATTCAAACCGTAAGACAGTCAATTTTAGCTCAACATCCAAAGATTGCGTCGTGCGTGAAATCCAGAGCCGTGCTAGAGTTATGATATATATATATATATATATATATATATATATATATATATATATATATATATATATATATATATTCATCTACATTGATGGATATATAGAAAATAGATATAAATTTATTAACCATAAAAAGAAAAAATCATTTCATAGGTTATAGAATGATCATTAAATGTATTACGCAATTGTAAATGAATGCTTGGCTCAGTAATATCACCAGGATATTAGACGTTGATCATTGGGCAACTAAAACTATGTTTTACTAAATGATTTAGGACAATTTTTCACTACTGTATCCGAAAATAACATCTATTTCTTTCGATCAGGTCATGTTTTTGTGCTAACTTCAGTTAGCATATCCGATATTCTGACTAAATCGATTATATTTTTGTGACATTATTGATTGAATTTTGTTAATATTTCTCATACGAAATAAGTCTTTAAGAGTAAAAAAGAAATGTTTTCTGACACAATCTATAAATTTCTGTTTCAATAAATTGGATAGTATACACTGATAAATGCAAGTACATGTAAATTGAGTATCTGTCTATATTTCTTAGATGAAGTATTATTTACATTATCCAGACTATTGTCCTCATCTTTGTTGCCATATCTATCATAACTTTTCGGCCGTTGTGGGCTCCGGTCTTCTACAGGTCCCTTCAGTATCTGTTTATATTTCTCAGAAGAGGTATTATGTACACTATTTAAAATATTCGGACTATTGTCCTCGTCTTTGTTGCCATTTTATCACAATGTTTCGGCCGTTGTACGCTCCGGCATTCAACCACCTGAAGGCCGGAGCGTACAACGGCCGGGACGTTGTGATAAATATGGCAACAAAGATGAGGACAATAGAAGGAATAATATAAATAGTGTACATGTAAATTGAATGTTTCGCCATCATTGCTTAAAATTCAGGCTTTGACGTTCCGTTTATTCGAAACGTTAGAATAATCAACGGCAGAAGTCCAGCAATAATCAACTATCATGACTCTATGGTAGCGTCACTGATAATTGGTGTCTATCTCTTTCATATCCTGACGTAATCTCTGCCCCAACCTGTTTGTCGTTCATTGATCCTAGATTCTCAGATACCGACAATAATATATTTTGATCCCCATGTTTCATCGGAGGTTTCTGAAAGACGGTAGCATATTAATGACAAGTGCTGCATAGTTCCTGGACTTGTTGTTGTCAAGAAAGTTCTTCACAACCAGAAAAAATGACTTCTATGCTTCCAGTTAAACTTCGCAAATTGATATTTTAAACTCTGGATCTCATGAGCTGACCATCAAAAATGGCAGCTTTCAACTTCTCCATCGTCATCCTGGAAAAGCCTGGCACAATTAAGAGAAGCAGTTAAATCCTTTTGAAAATCTTTGGTGAACTGCTTGATCAAGCCGAGCTTGATGTGCAGCGGTGGAAATGTATCTCTGTCTACCAGTCTTATTGAAACGTTTCTTGATCTGCAAGGCATCAATTCTTCCCGAACAGGCAAGTCTTTTTTTTGTGTGTAATGCTGATTTATATTGCTACCATCTCACATGCGCAGAATGCATGGGTATTTGGTGAATCCGAACTATCGTTCCAACATATTCACCATTTTCAGGTCAACTCAATAGATCACATATGCTGATTATAATGAATTTTCTCTAGCACACAAGTGAGCATGGTGTACAGTGGAAAACTGGTTGCCATTGTGCAGCAGAACACTTTACAATGATTACTTGCTGCTGTCAATGAACAATCTCCAATTTTTGGGTTTGTATTCTGATACTCCAATTTTGTGCAAGTCCTTCTCTTCAGAAAAAAACGAGGGTACTCTTGATGTCTGTTGCGGTAGAATGTGATGTCAGCACTGTCAGAGATGAGTTTTTTTCCCTTCAATCTATATGTCAAAACTTCGGCAGAAGACTTTGACAAGCTTAGATCGCGGACAAGATTATTTAGTTCTATTTGGTAAAATGCACGTGGTGCATCATCGTCAAAAACACTTGTTGTTGTTGAACACTAGGGAAATCTTCCACACTAATGTCAGGAAGTTCCCCCAAAACAGGTATTGGAATTTCATCACAATAAGCTACAGAGCGATGTGTTGATTGAAGATCAAGATACTTGGGGCTGCCCCGGTTCTTTCTATTCATCCCAGTCACATCAATAGCACAGAAGTAGTAGTCAATACTATGTTTTGTTGGCTCCCTCCAAACCATGAGAATTCCAAACTTCAGACATCTTGTACTTGGTCCACCGACGCAGATATACGGTACATATCATATATACCATATGTGGCGTCCAAGCTTTATCCTGCTCACCAAGTTTAATACCAAAATAAAATAAGTACGCTATATGAAACTTATGAATGAATTCCTGTTAGAAACAATGGTGTATTCGCTGAGTATGTAGCAGAATATGTCACGTTTATTTTTACAAGATCTTCGGGTCAAAGCCATTTCATTCACCTGTAAAATAAAAATACCAGTTAGACATAAGTCGGTGTATTTATCTCTTAAGACTTCGTTTATTTCAAGAAATAAAAAATATTGCATCGCATAATGCGAATTTACCTGTAAATGATGTAGGAATGCTTCTACACGGGTTTTAGTTTTTTCGATACAGTAATATAGAATGTTGGACTGCTCGTAATTTGGCCTTTTAAAACAATCCCTCGATATTCATTAAAACAATAAAATCATATAAAAAAAACACAGCCTATTATTAATTTTATAACAAGAATTCAGACTGGTTGAAATATATTGATTGATTAATGTTTTCTTTCTGATTGTTAAATTATATATTAAAAACGGTATTTCGTACGTATGTGAGAAAGGTGAAATGCCATTACTAGTGTGTATATGTGAGATAGTAAGTGTATGGGTACGTAGTAGTAATGGGTATAAAGGAGATAGATAGATTTATGCTCTTACCGTAGACGACGACACCGGTGTCTGAAGGGGATTCCTTTGAGTTTTGGTCAGTACTGCTGAGTCGTTTCTTCATAGTGTGTTTGGAAGCGAATAAGGTCTTGAATATCAGCAGTTAGAGTGACATGCCTCTTAGTGGCATCTGAGAGACAAACTGTCGTTGAGGTCAAGCATCGTGATTTTGATGTGCTAATACCCTTGGGGACAGTATGGATCCTCTTCCCCCATCTATGGGTAAATAGCAGGACAGACCGGGGTCTATAGCCTTGGATAGAAACTGGTCTACTGCAGAAAGAAATGGCAACCTACTGCGGGAAAAATTGCCTCGTTAATCATGTATGTAAAGGTATACCTACATTATAATGACTATTAAAACAACATTTTGAATTTGTATTCTATGGTTTTGTATTGTACAGTTTAATTGGTGGTTTTTGAGATGTAAGCACTTTAATGCCTGTTATGTGTTTATAGATATTTTGGAGGCGTTTTTTAATATTTATGTAGCAATTTTTGGTTGAAAATAATTCTGATAGGTTAAAGTTAAAAGTATCAATAAGGTAATAATTAGTGTTGCATATTTGGATAGTTGAATGGATATGACAATGTAAACAAAAACGTAAAAACTGCATCAAAAAGTTTATCTGATTGAGCAAAACCAAAGTGATTTATGGATTCAGCACATCAAAATTATCCTAAATCAGCTAAAAAAATTAACAATAAATTTAGTGTTGACCAGTGAATGTAAGGAAAGTAGAAGTGTTTTTATATCGTTAGTTATTTGAACAATGCTCTTCTGTTCTTTGCTCATCAATAGGAATAAACTTTTTCATCAGTGAATTCGACACGTTTTTAGGAACCGAATAGATGCAGCTTTAAAAATAAATTACTTTCTGTAACGGTACCCCGGTGTCTTAAGTGATGCATCATATATGAGTTTTATCTGAGGTCTGGTGTCAACTTGAGTCCCAAGACTTTTTCCAGGTACTCGTCCTAACTGTAAAAAAAAAAAAACCCAGAGTTTGCTGTGTTATGATGAAACGTTACTAGGTTGAATTTTGGCGTATTGAATGCTACCACCTAGTTTCTTTCCCATTAACCCGTGCCATCTAAGTCACAGGCGAGGTCAGCTGTCAGGTTCTGGTCATCTAGATTTTGGGGATCTGCCCATGAATCTTGGTATTATCCGAATGGGTAAATATATGTAGGCATACGAGCGAGCGATCGTATACAAATAAATATATATACTGTATAGTGTAAGAAAAAAGAGTGTTCAATGTAAAATAACAGAACTATTTAATATATATATATATATATATATATATATATATATATATATATATATATATATATATATATATATATATATATTGGGAAATATATTGGGAAATATACATAATATCTTACATTAACCGAAGCAATTTTCAAGTGCTGGGATTTTTGTATTCCTTCATATTTTTATTTATATTTTGGGTCGACGCCGGGTTTCAAAAAGAAAAAAAAAACTCTGGTTCACGCGAGATATATTATTGTTGGGGTGAAATATTATTGGAGTAAAAAATATTTAAATCAATTGTAGTTTTGCTTTGAATTTGAATTTAAGTCAAGATTAACCTTTAAGATTGAAAATGTAGCTGTAAATAAGAAATATAAATCCTAAATTATGGAGACACTGTTTTTGAAAACGTAAGCAAACAAAAATGGGGCGTTGTTAAATCCAGGAGTGCCGGCAACTCTATTTTGTTTTCAAAAATTAAGAGAGTTATTGATAATAATGTGCGTAATTGCATATTTATATGTTCTTATATAAGGCTCTTATTTCATTTCATTTTATTTTTCTTATTTTATTTTAAGTCATTTTCTTTCCATTGATATTTTATTAGTAGTAGTAGGATAAGTAGTAGTAGAAGTAGTACTTTATTTTATTTTATATTATTGTGTATTATTTTATTTCAACAGTAAACCCAAAATATAGCAACCCTTATACACAGATAAGACTGGCCTTGTTCAAAAAAAAAATATTGATCTGCCAGATTACTTGCTCTCTAACCCAAAACCTTAACTATTGCCCGCTCAGCATATTTGCCGTATAAAATTGTAGTAGGGATCTGTGCCTGTTAAACAAATAGAAATTCGCCTGAGCAAGTGTCTGCAACAAGGATTGGCTTCGTAACTTTGTGGTATAATCATTTCGATGTTTGTTACTTGAGTGGCAGTAACTGGAAGAAGGTTTTGCTAAATTCCATGTCTATGGTTCTGAAATAATAGTGTATACTAGGTCTCCTTCCAGAATTCTGGTGCAGAAATTCAGTCCAAAGTTTGGATAGTTTTACATCAAATATGTTTTCTCTCATCTCTGGTTATCGCGCATAAGTTTATGATAAAGTTTAATTGCTAGAACATCCACGATAAATTTGCGTCCAGCTTCTTACAACATTTCAACTTTCATGGAGGATCTTCTGTTAGTATACTTAATAACAAACATGATAAAACCAAAACCAAAATGTTAACTGCTAGACTGTTAAAAGCATTACTTTAGTCGGATGAAGTCCTTCTAGCGGCCGAAACGCGTTACACAGATTTTTTTTTGTCATATTTTGAAATGAAACTCTGAATGTGGCTTCATCATAAAAGAAAAAATATCATTTGTATAGAACGAGATATATTTTTAACCGCTTTGCGCACCTTCAATTGAGTTCAGAAGCATGAGAAATGATAACCGATTTAGATTTTTATTATATTTTTTGGTCCTTCTTTTTTTGATTTACCAGTTTGTGATAAGCATATATTTTCTTTTTCTTTGCACTTCGTTTCCCCAACAAAATGTTTTTAATATGTCCGTTTTTACAACAATAAAAAAATAAAACAACTATTCCTCCCGCTGACGATAAATATTGAAGAATATTAAGCGTAATGCTCAATATCTCTAATTCCGACGCTACAACAACTGAGCTATCATCTACGCGACACAGAATAACATATCTGAAGATGGAGTGATAATCGGCCCTTGACAGGCAGGAGGTTGTCTGCACGGTGTGAAAATATTAAGCAAGAAATAGATACAAATCTCGCGTACGAACATTTGGCATTTAAGCCTAAAATACTATTGATGGTAATAACACGCTATAGACCAGCAATAAGAATAAAATGTGTTTACTTGGATTATGGCAATGTTCGCAATAGGACTAATTCCATAAACTTTGTGATATACAATACCTGTTTACATTAAACCGAAGAAAACACCTGTTTCCTGACATAGGAGAAACTGTGACATTTATTGATGTATACTAGCTTAATCATATTAAGGGGAATACACGCAGTCAATACGTGGTTTATATATATATATATATATATATATATATATATATATATATATATATATTGGCGTGTGTTTGGGTCTGTGGTTTTGTTACATATATATGGATGCTGATAACTGAATGAAATTAACTTAGCATATAACTTCTCGTTCATATAGATGAAACAAAGCATTCATTGCAGCATACTGTTTGAACGATCATCTGTTTAATCTTATTCTTGCTATCAGCGGCTTATCAGAACAACTTAATAATCAATGTACTATAAATAGTGTTCGTTATGTATACAATTGACCCACAGAGAAAACAGAGTGCTTCGTAGATCTGCAAAGGAAAAAAAAGTTTGAAGATTTTTAGTTTAAAATCGCACACCCACATATATAACAATTGTAAACATATATCAAACTCCCGTGGTTATTGTAGCTCTTCTATTTCTACCATATGTTGCCACTCTTCAAAAAATGGGAGGTCATGGGACTCCACGTCTTCCTATTTTTGTATCTCTTAGTAATGTTTGTCTATTAAGCATCGGACCCAGTCCCTGTTCTACAATAAATTACGCTAGGTATTTATTCACTACTTCCATTTGTCCATCTTGCTTTCAATATAGTGATTTTCTAAGCATAGCTTAGATGTGATATAAGGTCGAAAGTATGGGACGCCTAATGAGGATCGAACCTAATACTCAATTGTAATTGATCTAGCAAGATAGGCTTGCCATTACACCAAGTCGAGGTTGCTAAATCTTGCTTTCAGAATGTCAAATTCTCCAGGCCCTTATTTACTACTAGCAGTAGAGCCCGGCGTTGCCCGGGGATGTAACAGTAAGAGATAGATCAAGTATCGACCATCATAAAAAATAAAATTGACAAGGATTATTGTTTAAGGTTGACGGACACGCATGTCTTAAATAGTTTTTTTTTTTTTTTTTTACGAACTGAAACAAAAACATTGTTTTCAATCGTTATGAGTCTACTGATTGAATAGAATTTTATTATAAACAATTGTCTTGTAAATGGAATTTTTAAAGCATTCTGAATGTAAAAATAAAGAAAAAAAGTGTGCAAGATAATAAGAAACACTACCTGCCAAAAAAAAGTGAAGTTTTGTTGAAATCGGTTGAAAAATGTAGGAAATCCGATCTCATATATAAAACGAACACACACACACACACACACACACACACACACACACACACACACACACAAAAAACCTGGGTTTTATAATAAGTATAACAAGATATGAGTTGTCCCCCTTTCATTCTCGCAATAGCGATGCCTCATAATCGTGTTTTCAAATTGATTTCGTGCAAAAACAATTGTGTTTTTTCAATTTTTGGCGCTGTCAGAACCACCGCAAGGTAATTTTACGTAGTCATGTGAAGTTTTGTTGAAATCGGTTGAAAAAGTGTAGGAAATCCGATCCAAGATATAAACGAACAGACACACACACACACACACAATCTGGGTTTTATAATAAGTATGATTATGTGCCCTATAACTTTCAATTGACTCTTTCTGATTTTAAGTATAGTTATTAATTTTATTCTATTTTTCTTAAACCTTCCTCGTTACTCACACATTCAGTTCATTGTATTCTTAGCATCCCTCTGTCTCCTTTTCATATGCGAGAAGCTTGTCCAGCATTCACTATCATAGGGGAGGAGCAATATTACGTAACATTTCAGCATTCTTTTCTTTTTTTTTTCTAACGAAATTTACTGCTTCTTAATATTTTACTTAGCTTTTGAAAAGCATTTCAACTTCATTTAAATTTTCGTATTTGTTTGATTTTAGCATCTCCAATTTGTAGTTCTCATGCTGAGTTTTCCTCTTGCTGTCAATGAAACGTTCTATTCTACAACTGATAGCTAGTCCTTTCGCCTCCCTTTCTTTTAATTTCATGTTCTGCCTAGTCCGCATAAAGCATGTCATATGTTTGAACGTGAAGTACGTATTTCGCATCTTAATTTAACAAGGTATTTAAAGCTTCTATTCTTCTTAAATATGTGCCTTGTCCGAAAATACTTAAATATTTTTCTTTGCGGAACACAATATAATAATGGACTATAACAGACCTATTTAGAATATGTTGCTAAAACAAAAAAGATAAAAGTGGTGACTGACATTTAATACAAAAGCCCAGAAAGATTTTTAAAAATATGAGTTTCCCGATTGTCGTTACTTCCTCGTCAGAATTTGATCGAGAAATAAAATAGTAAATGTACATACCGACTAAAAAAATAATATAGAAAAAAAAATAATACACCGTTATTAGTAATATACTAAACATGGAATATCTACAAGCAGATCATATCAAATCCTAGCATCCATTCCTAGTTTGCACAGGGTAGGTTGCATGGACTTAATGAAAATTGTCCCGATGACTTTAAGATGGTACTCAGTATGAGATCTGCATAAAACTGAGAACATGTTTCCAAGATATGCCTGGAAGTAATGACGGTTTTTAATCAGGTGTATTCTGCAATTGTAGACTCGGACGCCTCAACAGACATGCAAATATTTCGAGGCTGCATCTTTCTAATGAACACCGGAATATGCTCGGGAATTCTTTTCTCAAAATGTCAAGTTGTCCTGTGAATATGTTCAGCGTCGCACTGACTTTTAAAAGAATAAATAATAAAACTTGTTTTGAAGATATTTTGTCCTTACATATGTATTTCAACGCCGGTAGAAACGAGAAAATTGCTCGTGGATTCGCTGAAAAATAACATTGTGAAAAACCGGCTAAAATTTGCTTAAGTCTTAAGTAGAAAGAACATTGTTTTATGGCCAAAACATTTAGGCTTACGAATTGTGCAAACGGGCATAAATGCGAAGCTTGCACAATATCCAACGGATAACATTTATCTCAAAATCTTTCTCTAATAAATTTCATTTCTTATTCAAACTTCCTAGGAGAATGAATTACGGGTTTTGACCAAATATATCTTATAGCACCTGCGATTAAAAAAGTGCCACAGTCTCATTTTTCCCTTTTTTTTTGAAAACGTGTTTTAAATGTCTTTGTTATACGCCATTAATCCGTTATAGATTTCAACTTCATGCACTAAAATCACTAAATGTTTTGTTTTTTTTTTCAGCTTAGGTATACCTCAAGCGTCGTGTATTTCAAACTCAGTACATATTTTTTTTTAATCATTTCATCCCAAGCAAGGCGAGAATACCGCTGGTACGCAAGGGTTACGGGGAGTGAAAATGAAAGAGAAGACTGAGTATATGGAGGATTGAGGAAAGTATAAAATATGAACAGGATTCAAGAACACAAGATGTCGATTGACGTTGTATTTACATTATTGAAGATTGTGGTTATCCGGGAAACAATTCAACAAGCGGGATGTCCACAGTCGGGAATTGCGAGAAATGAAACTGTTGGTTGCATTTAGCTATTTTCACAGATCCCAATCTAGTAGCATGCTTAAATACATGTAGTCAGGCACAAAGGAAAAAAAATTGTCAGAACAGTTGTCATGAACATATTTTTAAAGATGGCAGAAGAAAGTCACGCCACGTCGCTGAGAAAATAACTGATGTCGAGATTCCCGGTTAGAATTGACTGCATTACACAGTGTCAAGAATATCGAGATGTATAGCAAAAGCACCAGACCAGATATAACAGCAGCATTCCATGCACTGATGAATAGTAAGAGTTGTAAATGTGCAGTTTGGATTCTGACAAGACATCTGGCACGATACATTGAGACAACATTCCTTGCAGTAGATGCAGCTTCAATGTTGTCAGTCGACTTCAAGTCAGTGGAAAACGTGAGGCCAAGAAAGCACAGAGTGTTGCTCTCCTTGAGTCTAACGTCAGCCATATTATTGGGTGTGTAGTGTAAAGGAAATCGGTGGCAAATTGATCTTCATAAGCCGAATCAGTTTGCGTTATCTTTCGCATAAATGCCTTAGGCAAGGCATGAATTCCCCTCTTAAGGTGTTAAAGAAGGTAATAGATAGTGGCACCCAGTTTGAGAAGGAAAAATCTCAATTCCAAACTGTGGAGAAGCAACGGGATACCACTCCACTGTGTATCCCAAATATTGCATGACCATTAACAGAAAATAAAGAAAAAACCGTGGAGGCTCATGATCGCCCCCGTTTTGAAGTGACATGACAAAAAATATAATACGCATTAGAGAGGCATAATTCTCTTGGGCCTTTCAACTTTCAACAATATATAATAGGATTCACAGTGTATAGTTCACGTGTAGCATTTTTTACTTTATAAAATTATATTTAATCAATCAAAATAATATCGAATTTCATTTCAATATATATACAGGGTAAGGCAGAAAGGGCGAACGTTTTTCTGAGTAATAGCCATTTCAAAAATTTACGTTCTCTCTGCCTCATCCTACATATATATATATATATATATATATATATATATATATATATATATATATATATATATATATATATATATATATATATATATATATAAATAATAATATATATATATATATAAAAAATAATGTTATATATATATATATATATATATATATATATGTGTGTGTGTGTGTGTGTGTGTGTGTGTGTGTGTGTGTTGTGTGTACATGTGTTCTACTAATCTAAACCTTATTTTGTGGATACCGATACTTGAGTAGATGGTCTGTTTTTTTTAATTTTAAACAGCGTGGATTACGGAATTGAATTTACCGATCTGTGGGTTCTAGAGAACTTACTAAAGCAAATGTGCTCTCTGGCAAATTTCAAACGTCAGCACCACCACTTCGACATTATTAAATTGAATTATTATTATCGTTCGGGAAGATGATTGATGGAAATTAGGAACGGCATGGTCCAAGCATAGAAGACCAGCATCCCAAACCCTATCAAATGCCTTTGAGATATCCAAAGCAAATGCCCCAACTTGATGATTATCTAAAGCTTGATATACTTTCAGCAATAACTATTAATGCATCAGCACTACAAAAGAGGATTTCTAACAAGAAACGTACAAGAAAATATTGCCTCGTAAGTTCTACCTTTACCAAGAGTAGAACGATTTTGGATGGCTCAAGATTTCCATGTAAACCCGTGGAAAATATTAATTTGCTTAAAACAAAAAGCAAGAAAGAAAAATTTTTAACATACTGTAGTGTGATATATAAATCTATGGAGTTGTATCCAAACATCATAAAAGCTGTAACACAAAATAGTTTATTTAACACATTGACAGCCAGATGTCAATTACGAAACTTGACTTCAAACGACAATTTTATAGTAGCCAACTTAAACAATAATTATTTTTCAAATGCTATCGTTATGTGTTATATTTTCAATAGATGTTTCCCATAAAAAATGTTATTTTTAACTGTCAATACCATTTTTCATTTCTGCCTTTCAGGCACCAGATATTTGCGTTCAAAACAATGAAAAAAACTCGCGGTTTTATCCTTTAAATAACTAATGATTTCTGCCATAATAAAAACATGATCAATGTGCTAATACAGTCTTTAATAGTAATAATAATATCAAGAATTTGTAGTATACACCGACGCATTCGATTTTTACAGAGTCATTGTGACTTCCATCATATTGCTGATGGCTGTATAGTACGTATTATACCAGGGTTGCACTTGGTTTCAAAGTCACTTTCTCTAAATCTGGCTGCCAAGCACGACCTAAGAGCTCAGTCTGTGGTGATATTTAACTGATATTTTGAGGTGTGAGAAGAGATGGATTCTCACCTTTTGTTAGTTTATTTACACGAAAGTCAACGGAACGAGCTTGTCTTGTCGCTTCCCCATTTCGAGCCGCTAACCATTACATCAATTGTACATATGCAATGCAATTTTTACAGGGAAAATGCCTACTATTCATGTATAAATTCATAAATTCCCTTTTTTAATCTTCAGTGGTAACGTGTAATCAACAGGATTTCAAGGCCTCTATTTCATGATTTCTTATTGGAAAATTAATTTCAAGAAACACAAAGATTACATTTTGACAGAGAATAGACAAATATTTTTAGATTCTTCCAAAAAATTAATTTCCCTTAAGAGAAGACTGCTAAATTGTGTTGAATATATCGATTCTCTTTTGATCACAAAAATTAAGTAAAGTCGTGCTTAATCAGATCTTTGTTGGGAAACCGCTTCGAAATAGTAGGAGACTTAAGATTAAATCAAATATAAAACTCGTTTATGTGAGAAACACATTATGAAACACAAAATCCACTACCTTCAGTGGAAAATAGAATGTAAATGTAACCCCTTATTCCTAGTGAAGGTAGTTGGTCTACGAGATGGTAAATTGCCGATATAATCGTAAGAGGATACATTTTAGTTTGGTATCTGCGACGTGGATACCCACATAATGAAGAAGAATTCCTTCCTTAAACTGGCTTTTATATAAATCTTTCCAAAACTAGCATCAAAGTACGATGCACTCTTCCAGGTTCTTTAATTCAAGAAGGAAGTGCACATTGGTTAAAATGGTTAGAAAATATCAAAAGCAAAGATTACCGTATCACAATGGGACCATCTAAATCCTCGCTAAGCGACTAGGGGAGTAAATCAGCAGTACCAGATTGATGTGACAACAGCGATCAGATTATTGTTCCAGCGACATGTTTTACCCGCGACCAGTGTAAAAAAAAAAATCATATAAGTATCCTTGAAAAAAATAGTTAAGTCTAAGAGCAGACTGAATGCCAAGGTTATTTTCCCCTCATATAGTAAGTACTCTGTTGGTTAATGTTAATTTACTTGAATGCTTTCTTATCGGAAAGAAATAGTGTAATCTATTTACAAAGACAATCATTGTACTGCAGAAGATTAAATTATCCTAGGAGCCGCCATGACGCTTACTGAATAGCATCCCGTCCATATTCCATCGGCGAAAAGTATGTTCCACTCAAACAACTTCTGCCCACGAAAGACCGCGCTGTGGAACAGTCTCTCAACAGGATATTTCCCCGATCACTACAATCTTAACCTGTTCAAGCCGAGAGTTAACTGCTACCTTTTTCTCCTATTCATAAAAAAAAAACCCCTTAACGTAATCCTCTATCTCTACTGAGCCCGAGGCTTGTACAGAGTGAATATTACTGTAAAAAAATCTAGGGGAAAGAAAATAATTTACGTAGGACTGACTTAAAATCACCATTCGAGTTTCTGACGGCTTTCCGATATCTAACCGGTGGTAGATACATATCTATTGCAAGCCTCGGACAAGAAAATGCATATGGTTCTATATCGTATAATGTAAAATACTTTGTATGCTGTAAAAGAAATATATCGTTTTGATATCATATTTGCTATATATAAGTTTACATTCGCATATATACCTTTTTTTCTATTCGCATATGTAAAGATTAAATCCACGTAGATAGCTTCAGTTATATGATATACAAAACGATATCAGCTTAAAAAAGAACTTCTAAAACTGACTGTTCTTTCATCAGTATAGCTACAGTCGTTTACTATACTATTCATTTACACGTTGTCAGAGTCAAAGTGCTGAGAGAGTTTTTTTTTAACACAATTTGCGCATGCGCGCTGGTACATATTCTCACAGAAGCGTTTGAATAAATGTGCGCGATTCTAGAAAAATATAGATATGCATATACAGAAATGTTGGGTGTAAAAGCAAATAAATGCAGATGCTGAAGCGCACACCTAAAGCGTAGTGTGTATCTTTTGGCTCCCAATCTAGTTGGGTAAATATCTTTCCCTGCTTCTAAAGTTACTTCATTTAAAACTTCGTACATATATCAAAAGAATGAACAAGGATATATATATATATATATATATATATATATATATATATATATATATATATATATATATATAAACGGTATAACCCTCATTCTCTTTCCCCTCACTGTATATTTTTCTACTTTTTGTTATGTATCTCTCGCTTTCCCTCCTTCTTTATCTCTACCTCTCTCTCTCTCTCTCTCTCTCTCTCTCTATATATATATATATATATATATATATATATATATATATATATTTATATATATATATATATATATATATATATATATATATATATATATTTTATATCACGGTAAAATTATATGCCGTTTGAAGACATCACTCATTTTTTTTTATTTATTACAATTTATTTCTCATTTGATAAGAAAAATGAGAAAATGTTTAGTTACATATAATTAATTTCTAGGCATCTGGAAACTCAATTCAATATAAAATGAAAATTCTAAGAAATTTATCAAAGATTTCCTCATATTAACACTTCTTTTCATGACAATATATGACGGACCGGAATTTATTTCAACTTCAGTTACTAAGTAAATATAGAAATGCTTTTACTTTGGTATAAAAAAACATCACATCAAATATTAAGAAAAAATGCGTCTATCATGTAAGAGAATATGTGGAAACGAAAACACTATTAAGGCGTGAAGAGAATAAAAGTAAATCAAATTAAAAGATAGATGCTACAATTGACATTGCATTTAAAATTTTGTGGATCAAATTTGACGGCAAAGCAAGAAACCGGAAGATACTTCCCCGAGCGAAAAGTGTGAGAAAAGAAACATTTAGCATAGAACTTACGGTTACATTTAGATATTGCAACTGTAATTGCTGCTAATCTAGTACTACGCTTAAATTCATAAAGACGAGATACCAAAGAGTACAGCTTGTCAGAACAATTACCATAAAATATTTATGGAATGAGCACAGGAGAGATACGTTAAAGCAGTGGCAAAGTCACTGAAACCAAGATGCCAGGTTAGACTTTTTAGGGTATACATATATATATATATATATATATATATATATATATATATATATATATATAGGCAGCATATCTTCATTCAAGCATGTTTGGTTGAATAATCTGGGCATATTATGTCTATTTATTTTATTGTGATCCTCTAAAATTCTCTTATCAACCTCTTAATGTTGATATTAAATTCATTAAGGAAGGTGTCATAGTTTTTTCTTTTCTTTTTATTTTTATATTCCCAAGTACTTTCAATCTCATATGAGATCATTTTCAAGGGTGAATTGCTAAATTGAAGGAAAAGAATTTAAGAGCATAGGTCTCAAGCATCCGATCATCACTAGGGACATTACTAATATTGTCTTTGTATACTGATAATAAATCAGCACACCAAATGGGCTGTTTCTAAATTAATTATCGGAAGAAAGTAAACCTTTATGAAAACGCAGAAAATAAAACGTAATGAATAATATGATGGACAGTTAGTAAAAATGATATCGACGAGGAAAGTAATATCAGCGACTCGAGTTCAAATTCCGGCTATTTCTATTTCGATCTCCTTCGCACTAATGTCCTTAGAAAACGTAGGATCAACCCTCTCTACTCTCAGCTATAGCTTAAATTGCTGCACATTAATTTACAGGTCAGTTAAAAAAGCAGAGCTGACTGTGTTCTCTAGCATTGGGTAGCAAACTACTTCACTATCTTTCCAAAAAAATAAATAACAAGTCAAAGATAATAAAAGAAAGATATCGTTACAGAATCATACTCTCTCTCTCTTTTTTCTCTCTCTCTCTGTGAGTGAGTGTGTGAGTGCGTGTAAGTGTGTGTCCAAAATAGAAAAGGAGATGCAAGGATACACCTTCTCACTGGATTTATTCAACCTATAGAGAGAGGTCATCTTAAAAGAAGTGCAATTAGGATTTACTATTAGCTGAAATAGCAGAAACACCTAGACAAACGAAAGCGCAAAATACCTAATCATCAACTGTAAGAAGACAAAATGTGTGGTCGCTAGCAAGAGAGACAGCCCATGGAGCAAGTTATGAATCTGTGACGTTAGAAAATCAAACAAGTACAAAACAAATAATTTTTCTAGAAAACAGATGGCGGAAAATGTGAGATTCAGTTTTTATCTACGAGATTCTCTCTACTAGAAGGATGCAACAAAAAGTATCAGATGTCCCAAAGTGTCTTAGCATAGGTTAAGTGTCCCACAAACCTAGTGATCTATAACTGCACCTGGATGTTAACCCAGACATTTGTACATCCCGATGCAATATAAATGTATACACATACGTTGGCCGTTGGCTACTATAAGAAATTCTTCTCCCACTTTGACATGTCTTGTTTTTCGTCCAATGGGGTGAAATGCAATCCTATATATAAAAATAAAATCCTATATAATAAAAAATAAGGGAAGTTTTACTGAATAATATTTTTTTGTCTTTTTCTCGGGTAAATATGAAATTATTCTGGTTTTGTTTTTGTTTTGTTTTTTCGATCGAATACCTTTGTTTATCTTTATAATTTGCTCCTCATTACCAGAACCACGTAGTATAAAAAATATCATGCAGCCGCTCAGTCCTTGTAGTCCATGGGTTTCTTGCTGGAAGGTTAACAGCAGAAAAGCTAGTGGCAGATCCAGTTTAGATGCTGCCCACCTGTCCATTTCGTAGATTGTACTAGGTTACATCGTTACCAGTAACAGGCTTAAGCATGAACTACATACATACATACACGCATATATACAAACATGTGAACATACGTCGACATAGACGTGCATATGCACACAGTTCGATAATTAGATGTTTTAGGTAAAAGAATGTTGCTTGTTTTTGTAAATGTATAGAGAAGGTTAAACATTGTGAGGAAATTGAAGATCAAGATGGAGACGTATTTTGCTCGCAACTATAAAGTGATGAGCTTACATATGGACCCGGGGGAATTGCAATATCTTACAAAAGATAACAATAAATACGAACAGACCTATAAACAAAGAAGATGCAGAGAAATCTTCATAAGAAGTATATATACAACCACTTCTCACTTAGCGACTGGATTGCTTTCCAACGATTTGTTTGCTAAATGTTTTGATCGCTAAGTGAGACGTTGTACCTGGTCGCTATTTCAGGCATTTTATGCGTGTACTAGGTCTGTGTTGACAAATTAGAGATGACTTTAATGTCATATGAGAAACATTTGTAACATTTTCAATTTATTAATGTTATTGCAGTATAGTAGTGTATTAAATAAATATATTCAAAAATCATCTTTATATTCTGTAAATCCCTTTGCATACTATAAATTCAATACAAGTTCATTTCTGTTTGTTAACTTTATTCATTTTATGTATTGAAATTTATCTTAAAAAAAATAGAAAGCTGTCACTCACTGGATCGATCAACGCCGATTCCAGCAATTCACTTCTCCTTCCCCTTCATCCATGTGAGAGAAGAACAATTAGCCGAGATTTTTCACGCCTCTGAGATCTTATTTGTATTCCCCGGCCTGTTACGTTTCACACATCGTCCAGAAGGAGACCAAACCACGGCCACACAATAGAGAAGTATCATTGAAGTCATCTTCGAAAACTCTGGGACTGGCGCTACAGAATCACAAACAAAATAAGTTACGAAATAACAAAAACACATCATTGAATGACATTCAACAACAGCAAAAACTATAATGAATGGCACATGTAACTGGAAGGAAAATTAATGACATAATCAAGATGTTGACATTCCACACTACTTCAAACAAAAGGTTAGAAAGGAAGCCCTCTCCCTCCGATAATAGTTACTGGATAAAGCCATTTTCTTGAAAAAATATTTTAATAGAAATAAACGTGAATCACCTGATCTGGACATGGAGTCGATTCCTTGGCCGCATCCAAGATTTTGTCCCCGCCGAGGGAAGTTTTACTGAATAATATTTTTTTTGTCTTTTTCTCGGGTAAATATGAAATTATTCTGGTTTTGTTTTTGTTTTGTTTTTCGATCGAATACCTTTGTTTATCTTTATAATTTGCTCCTCATTACCAGAACCACGTAGTATAAAAAATATCATGCAGCCGCTCAGTCCTTGTAGTCCACGGGTTTCTTGCTGGAAGGTTAACGGCAAATAATCATTCTCAGCCAAATACTTCAGGTTATTGAGAGATGGAGAAGTGAATTGGTCACCGTACCCATCAAATTAGGCGATAAACTGGGCCTGTGCGAATAAACTGGGCGGCTTTTCCCTTACCCATCCACAGCCATTGATCTGAACACCGCTGATTTTCTTGGTTAATGTTAAATTGAACATTATCACAGTTGGTATTTAAAAGAGATCCACGGAGATTCATCAGTCATTCTATCTGTCGGGCTATCCACTTTCTTAA
>CAHIKZ030005588.1:1132500-1165000 GCA_903632075.3 Acanthosepion pharaonis | reverse complement strand
AATATTAGAAAGAGAATGAAGATTCATATATCGAAAAAAGGAAAGGGAAATACTCTTTGAAAGGTAAATATAAAGGAAAAGCAAAGAAAGGGAGAGAAAAGAAAACAGTAAGGAAAGCAAACGAACGAACACAAAAAGAAAGAAAGAAAGAAAGAAAAAGAAAGAAAGAAAGAAAGAAAGAACAGAGGTAGGGAAAGAAAGAAAGAAAGAAAGAACATTATATAGACAAGATGACAGATTTTGACAAAGACTAAGAAAGTTAAACATAAAGAAAATGAGAAAATTATGGATAAAAGGAAGGAAAGGAAAATCGAACAAGAGGTGGTAAGCAAGTAAGTAAATAGAAAGAAAGAAAGAAAAAAGAAAGAAAGTAGAATATATAGAGATGAAGGCAGATTTCTAAAAAGACTGATAAATTTAAGAAAATGCGACAGTCTAAAAGAAAAGGAAATGAAAGAAAAGCAAACAAGAGAAGGCCAGCAATCAAGTAAACAAGAAAGAAAAAAGAAAGAAAGAAAGAAAGAAAAAGCGAGAAAAAATAATATATAGATATAGAAGAAGTTAAGCATATAAGAATATGAAACAACAGAAGAGAAAAGTAAAGGAAGGAAAAGCGGACGAGAGGAGGCAAGCAAGCAAGTAAACAGAAAAGAAAGAAAGAAAGAAAGAAAGAAAAAAGAAAGAAAGAAATGTCACTAGACAAGAAGACAGATTTTGCAAATGGTTGAAAAAGAGACTTAAGATAGTAAATAAAATGAAGGAAAAATGAAGGAAAAACGAAGGGAATAAGGCAAGACATCAAAGAAAGAAAGAAAGAAAGAAAGAAAGAAAGAAAGCCAGGTCGGCAAGAAGACCGTAATCGAAAAAATCGAATACGATAAGCAGAAAGAAAATGAGGCAATGCCAAAGAAAGAAAAAAAAAAGAAAGAAGAAAGGTGTTTCGTGGTGAAGATATAGTGAATAAAAACATTTTAAAAGTAAAATAAAGATATACATTTAAAAGCGATAAAAAATGCCGGAATATTAGAAGGCAGACTAGATGTATTGAAGAAGCGATGCGCGGTTAGGTAAGCCAGACAAGGCCAACAACTGAGTGTTAGTTTATCTTCTTTCACCTTGACATCACCAGCAGTAAGATCCTGTGTTCACCAGACGTGCAGGCACGATTAGATAACCGTGTTCTACTATCGCTCTAAAATTATGTGCCACTAGTATTACAGGATAACCGAAATACTATAAATAAAGAAACAAGCAACTAAATAGCCCTATTTACTGCGAGTTTTTTCATGGCAAATTTAGTCGTCCTTTTCCACAGACCCCAGCGCCACTACACATCTCTTTCATCATCCCTATTATCAGCTTCATCAATTTGCTGTTCCTTTTACAGTTTCCAGTATTAAAAGAGCAATAATAATAATAATAAAAATAATAATAATAATAATAATAAAAGATTATCCCGACGAATCCATCCTTCATCATTACCAGCATCTTTCCCTTTCTTCATCTCGGATGAAACTGCTGCCACTCTTTTCATGTCAGGGTCTATTAAGTTGGACACAGATTTAAAGTCCTGGTAATATGATAACAAGAGCATAAGGATATTCCCTAGTGATCTTATCATAAACAGCTCAGAATTATTTGGGAGACTCCCATAAAAATAACTTAGGTCATATTCAAAATGGAGTCCAGTAAAATAAGTTTTTTTCCGTGCCAAATTGATTGAGCTAAGTCAATTTTTTTAAATGCCAATCTCTCTCAGTAAATATGCGATCATTACCTTCTCCAGTTTTATTTTCTTAATGTGTGAATAGTCGTCACCACTTTGGAAAAATGGTGGAGTCGGTTCCTTCTCCACAGTTTGAATCTCAAATTGTTCTTTGCTCATACTGGCTGTCACCCAAGGCTATACAACTTTGTATCTCCTTTTATTTAACATATAGCTGGACGAGTATAAATACATTCATACCTCTTCCAAGTGCAAAAGTAAACGCATCAAAAATGTCCAGAGATTGAATTCGATTCTCCTGTTTAAATTTCCGCGCCGATAACCACACTACTTGTATAGTCAATCGAATAGCATCTTCTAAAACTCCAGTTGAAACCATTATTAATTATTTGTCAATTCAGCACTATTTCACCGTCAATTCAGAAAGCTATTTTCATTCTTATCTCCTTATTATTCTATTTGAGGTGTCTCTTTAGAACGGAGGTAATTATGGATCTTTACAATCTTCTATATTTTGCAGTTCTTCCTAAAGTTTCTGTTTTTACCATTACACCCAGAATCTTATTGGTTCTAAATATAAAAGTTATTTTATTTCTAATCCCTTAAAATGTTCTCGTTACTCACGTGTCCAGTGCGTGGTATTCTCAGCATCCTTCTGTAGAACGATATTTCAGATGTCTGAAATCTTTTATGGCATTCACTGCCATATAGGTGGAATTATATTATATAACAGTTCTGCACTGTTTTCCTGGTTTCTAATGAAGTTTTCCTGCTTTTTAAAAACGTTGCTTAGCTTTTCAAGACTTCGATTGCTATTCCGGTTCACCTACCGATTTCGTATTTATATTTCCCGTCCTTTGTTATAATACTTCTCAGATATTTATATTTTAGTACATGCTTTGTTTGGCATCTCCAATTAGTAGGGCGCATCTCGGTCTATTCATCTTGCTAACAATCATACATTCCATCTTCTTAGAGTTGAGGTTCTTACTTTTCTTCTCACTTTCTTTTACTGCCTTGTCTGAAGAGACACCTCAAGTTTCCTTTCTGCGCCTGCTATCAACATTATCTTCTACATACCTTATGTTGTGAAGATTCTGTCCACCAATAATAAATCTTGGTAGGATTTGTAGTTCTCTTGGGATCGCCTTGCTGTAAAGATTGAATATGTCCTGTGCGAAGAGACATTCTTGTACGCCCTTTTTATATATTTCTGTATTTACTGAATCCAATTTTCTATCCGTATGGAGTCGGATTGCTTCCAATATAAGTTCTGGATTATTCTGAATCTCTTATTGATGGTTACGTAGTCATCTTTTTATTAGTGGTAGTAATCGTAATAGTAATAGCAGTAGTTTGAAGAAGTACTGAAAAGATTTCGGTCTGGTTATTTATTTGATATTGTGAAATGGGTCGAGACGAGGAATTTCGAACAACCCATCCCTGACGAAATCTGTCCAGAAATCTCAAGATATTTTGAATTTCACGGGGAATGTTTACATAGCTTTCAAAGAAACATTCAGAAGAGATCTTATTATGCATATGTGAGCATTGTCTGTGAGATTATGCAGTCAGAAGTAAGACACCATTGGTGTGAGATTGTGAACTGCGTGGCCGTCTCATTTATTGTGACAATTCCCTTGTTTGCTCTTCACGTCTTTAGCAGACATCTTTGGTATATTATGATAGCCAGGGAAGTCAGTCCCCTAATATTTTAATGTTCCGTGTCCGTTCAGGACGTAGGCGTTCATGGCTCACCAGAATCTCCAATCAGTTGAAGCTTGTAGCAATATTTTTCTTTTTACTGTCCCCACCCAAGTTCGTTAGATAGGCTAGTCGATTATTCCATATGCCACCCATGCCTTCAGTATGTCCAGAGAGTATCAAATTTTCTAAGACTTATGTTTTTTAATCCTGTGTCCTAGAAAAGTATTAACTCTCTTTCTGGTTATAAGTATAAGCGTTTGTTTTCCTTGCATTTTTCTCACGTGCGCCATCTATGGTATTCTCAGCATCTTTCTATAGAACAACATTTCTTTTGCGTTAAGTCTTCTTTTAATCTTTGAAAAAATTGACCAATATTTAGTTCGATATAGGAGGATTGATATTACAAAGCGGTTCAGCACTGTTTTCTTTGATTCAAACTAACATTTCTTGTTTCTTAATACTTTGCTTAGCATTTGGAAAGCAACTTTTCCATTCAGATTTGTCTCTTTGCGACTTCTGGTTTGTCACAAAGTAAATAGATTACTGATTTTGTGGAGTTTTCAGAGAATGTGTTGTGGCAGATAATGTTGATTCCAAAACGAATACATTGTAGAAAATGCACCTGCCCTTACCCTCTCCAAACCAATATCCAATATCAACAACAAGATTAAAGAACTAGATCAAGATGGTACATACAATTATTTAGGAATAAATAAAGGAGGCGAAATACAAAATCCAATTATGAAGAAAATATCCGAAAATAATATTATCGGGAAGTGCGTTTGATACTAGAAAGCGAACTAAATGGGGCCAGTAAAATGAAGGCTATCATTAACTCTACCTGTAGTAACATACAGATTTAACATCGTTAAACGGAAGTTAAATGAAATTAAAGATTGGACGTCAAGACCAAAAAAATGATTACCCAAATGAGGATGCACCACCCGAAATGAGATGTTGATATGTAGTATATACGAAAAGCTTTAAGGGGTCGAACTTGAATTAACTTGAAAACATACAACAATCGGATTGGAAGGATACCTCACAAAAAACAATGGCCCTCTCCTACAAATAGTAAAACGCCAGATCCACTCCACCGACAAAGAAGCTGCACTTTTCAAGAAACAGCTTAATATACCTGAAATTCTACCAACAAAAAGCGAAGCGAATTCCATCTACGCCAGACGAGTAAAACAGAAAACAAAACAACTTGGCCAAATAAAATGACAAAAACATGGGAGGACAAGGCTTTGCGTGGTAAATACACAAAAAGAACGAAAGAAGCAGATGTGAACCAACAGGAAACACATCAGAGTCTAAAGAGCACCGGGCTCTAAACTGAGACAGAAGTCCGAATTATTACAGCTTAGGACCTCGCAAACACATCCTATCAGTGTCACATAATCAAAGATGGAACTAACCGAAATACAGAATCTGCGGAAAATATGATGAAACTGTCGACCATATTATCTTAGGATGTCCAGAATTAGCAAAAAATGAACATACCCACAGGCATAACAAGGCAGCAACACATATTCACTGGAAAATATGCAAGAAGCACAAAATCGAAACCATGTGGAGGTGATATGAGCACCAACCAGACACAATTACCCAAAATAACGATGTATCTATCTTCTGAGGTATTCCAAAACAAACTGTCAGGAAAATGAAAGGCAACAGATCTGATAATACCTAAAAAGCAAGAAATTCAGGAAGTGTATGCATATTGATATAGCAGTACCATTTGAAAGAAACACCTCCAAGAAAATTATCGAGAAATTTTCCAAATACAAGGACCTGGAGATCGAGATTAACGGGATGTGTAGAATATAGACTGAGACTAACATTAGTAACTTTAAGTCTGGTCCTCGCGAGAAAAGGAATGGACTATTTTACTAACAGTGTCACAGCTAACATCAACAGAGAAGCTGCCCAAAAGATCGCCCTACGAGGAACATCCCATACACTAAGAAAAGTGCTATCATTTAAATGACAATTCTCCTATAGGGCCTAAAGACCATAGGTTGGGCTCAGCTTTACAGAATACAAGCAGGAATCATAACATACAGAAATAATAATAATAATAATAATAATAATAATAATAATAATAATAATAATAATAAATGGCATTTATATGATCACAGCACGTAACAGGGCGCTATCGCTGGTACGAGTATAACAAATCTCCTTTAGTATCCAGCGCTTTCCGCAATATCCACTCAGCCCCAAACAACACTGCTTATCCTTTTACTCTTTTAGTAATAGGCAGTTTATTATTAGACAGTCAATTAATATACAGTTTACAGTATATTGATTTGGCTTCGTTATATTGTTACTACTTTCAGGTTAATCTTAGGTTATTTTTTGGTTTTGTTTTTAAAAAAATGGCCTGTGGAAGTCATGAAACCATTTCTAAACTTATGTCTCTGGTTGAAAACTTGGAAGAAATGTGTATACAACAGAAACCCAAGGAAATAATAATAATAATAATAATAATCTTCTTTTTATTATTATTATTATTATTATTATTATTATTATTATTATTATTTCCTTGGGTTTCTGTTGTATACACATTTCCTTCCTGGATCTAAGGAAAGAAATGGCGACATAACCTCTTCCACTATTGATTTATATAAAAAAAAATCCAAAAACCTCAGATCGCACACATTTTACATATATAAATCTCTTTGTGTAATGTGTGAGCTGTACACGTGAGTACACTGTTTCGTATTTTTTTAAGGCACGGGCTACCATTGTTGTTTTTGTTATTATTATTATTATTAGTAGTAGTAGTAGTAGTAGTAGAAGTAGTAGTAATAATAGTAGCAATTTCTCAGATAATATCTTCTTATTTGCAAATTAATGCATCGATAAAGAGCCACAACTAGCAGCGTTAGGTTTGATACAATTTTCATCTGGCTCTAAGTGTTCATCTCTTGTCGGATTATTCTTGACATTCCTAAATGGTTTCCTTTCTTCAACAGTTCCACTGGCATTTTCTGACAGGTCTTAACATTTAACAATATATCAGCTGACTCTGATATCTTTACAATCGTTATGGGCTCCTCTATCTCCCGTTTTCTCTTTCTTTCTTTCTTTCTTTCTTTCTTTCTTTCTTTCTTTCTTTCTTTCCGTACCTACTCTACTTTCTATTTCTAACTAAAAAGAAATATATATTTCTGATATATATATTTTCTGTTTTTTTTTTCTCGAAATGAAAATTAATGGGCTATTAATTATATGAGGAATTAGTAGCGCATGAAAAGGTAGGTGTTCCTTCGATGGGATTACACCATCTTTACAGACAGGAAGCAAATAAGTAGGACAAAAACCGAAAAAAACTTGGCTGCAAAATGATATGGCTTGCCCAGCGGACTCTAACATAGCAATCAAGGAATTTTAAAAACTATTGAAGTATAAAGACGTGAGAATCGAAATATAAAATGTGGAATTTGAAAGCAAGAATTATAGCATTCATAGTAGATGCGCTTGGAATAATAAAAAAGGAACACAACAGCATATTAAAAAAATCACTGGAAATCCCAGCTTAAGAAAAATACAAAAATTGTCTTGATAAGTACAGCCCCAAAACTAAGAACAACTTTGTCGATGTAACGCCATGATGTTATGTGAGTTAGAAAAACAAATCATGAAATGTAGCCATAACAGCACACCACAACCTGCCTTAGGTCTTCCCGCAGACTTGGTAGGTCGTGTGACCAGAGCAGAAATCGAAATATAATAATAATAATAATAATAATAATAATAATAAACAGAAGAAGAAGAAGAAGAAGAAGAAGAAGAAGAAGAAGAAGAAGAAGAAAAACAAACAAAACAGACAAATACTGAGGGACTTGCTAACTAGAATGACTACTACATCCGAACGACAGCAGATATGATCGTCTCCTGAGATATAGAAATGAAAGAGGGCTTGGAGAATTTACCATTCACAGGATATGCTGAGGACAACAAAGACAGAGGGAAACCTCAATAAATCGCCTAACAAGCTTGAATAATTTGATGACAGAACCGGGACTGGGGGACCTAATAAGAAGATAAACATTACATTGAATTTGAATTAAAAGTCATGATTGATCACTTCCTGATGGGATAAGACACAAAGAAGAAGAAGAAGAAGAAGAAGAAGAAGAAGAAGAAGAAGAAGAAGAAGAAGAAGAAGAAGAAGATGTGTCAAATCATATATAGGCATGTGCCAGTATAGCATCCCGCGTGGAAGTTACGAAAAGAATGGAAATTGAAGTTAATTTCTTTCCCTATAATATTTTATGTACATGGACTCAAAATATAAACACTGGTTGAATTAATAATCTAAGAAAGACTTGTTGGGGAACGACAAGGGTACTGAAAATGATTTGAGTAAACTCCTCCTTCTATTATGTACAATCATTGTTTCTTCACATCTTCCTATCTTTTATACCACTTAGCAATGATTGATTTTTTGCTATCATTCCAAATCCCTCATCTGACATCAATTCACACAAACTTGTTATTACAGTTATTCATCGTTTCTATCTATTCATCTTGCTTTCTTTACGTCCTGTCATTATTAGTATAAGTCCTTTTCATTTATATTTTCCTTAAAACTTATTCATTACTTACATATTCATTCCCTGGAATTCTTAGCATTCTGATGTAGAACCATATTTTCATATGGAAGGATTGCTATTTCATAGGAGTTCATTACGCTTTTTTATTCTATCTTATCAAGTTTCTTAAAATTTTGTTTAAGCTTAAAAGCAGCCATTATATTCTGACTTAAAGGAAACAAGCAATGGTTGGGTCAGTCTCTCAACAGTAGATCTAGCTGGGAGTTGTTTTCGGCTGTTTAGGTATTCCGAGGATACTTTCTATTACTTAATCTCCATCTAAAAGGAGCAGACACTTATTATAAGTATAATAATACATTAAATAATAATAATTGAATATCTCCAAAATTTATCAAAGTACAAAGGTCTTGAAGTGGAAATCTAAAAAGAGATGTGGCACATGACAACATCAATAAATTCTAGTTGTGGTTGGAGGCCCCGGTTTGATTGGAAAACCCTCTGGTAGACCCACTGAAGAGATCCCTAGTAGCCTATACCATAAAGAAATAAAAAAAAAAGATTGGTCTCACAAATAGAGCTCAAATCTTGATTTATCTATGTAAAATGTGTGTGATCTGAGGTTGTTTATCTTTTATTTATTTTATTTTACAAAGTTATTCAGTAGAAAATATCATGAAGCCATTTCCGACACGGAATGAAATGAATATGCAACAGCAATCAAGGGAAATAATAATAATAATAATAATAATAATAATAATAATAATAATAATTGGAATTATAAAAATGGAAATAATAATAATAATATTATAATAATAAAATGTAATAACACAATCACGACCTGCCTTAGGTCTTTCCGCAGACTTGTGTGTGTATATGATGATGATGATGATAATAATAATATTATTATTATTATTATTATTATTATTATTATTATTGTTGTTGTTGTTGTTGCTGCTGCTGTTATTATCTCTGTAAAATGTATGTGAGCTTAGGGTCTTTTTGTCAGTGGAAAATGATATGAAGCTATTTCTGATCTGAGGTCTCTGGTTGTAACCCAGAAGGAAATTACTTTTCAACAGAAATCAAAGGAAATGCTACTACTACTACTACTACTAATAATAATAATAATAAACAAAAAGTCTTAACGTGCGAAGTCAGATCGAAAAGGAAAGTATCAGTGTGAATATACCCGTTGATAAATTGTAGAATTTCTGCTGAAAGGACAAGGAAATGGTCGCACAGGTGAGGACATCTAAATACAAAACTGATTCGCTATTAAGAGAGAACCATAATAATTTCAGAAGAAATATGTAAACACCCAGATATAAACATTACAAGTAAATAGTGAATGCAAACCGACCAGTGGTAGAGAAGACTATTTCAATTACGTAAATAAGTAAATGCAAGAGTACAAAAATAGTCGTGACTGTTGGTATGTTGTTCCAATAAACACTGTACACATGAATGGGATTTAACCTAAGAAATTAACAGTATATACATGAATAAATTCTTCTTAGAGAATTAACAATACAACATTCTCTTCATTTTGAAATTGGTTGATTAATTTGAAGTAATAATATTGTATATGTTGTTCTACTTTCACAAAAGAATAAATGGTAAATGGTTCTCAGCTTTTATGTAGACATGATTACTAGGGGCGGTAATATTTGCATTTATTTTGTAACTTTGTAGAAGCCTGAAAATCTGCCGATCAGAGACCTTGTTGCCGGACGAAATTTTGAAATTAAATATATCACATCTAGGTACCTCCATTAATTTGTGATACCTAAGTTTTAAAATACATTTTTATAAATGAAAACCTTTCTTGAAGCTTTCATTTTAGATTTAACCGAAAGCTAAAGGATTACCTTTGCTATCTCTAGTAAGAAAAATACTTTGCTGTACATCAAACTGAAATTATATTGATTCGAATCGATTTTTTGTTTTTTTCTAAAGTAGCTGATTAGTGTCCTTTAATAGTTATCTTTCATCGCAATGTAATTCTCTGTATTAAAAAACTCTTCACAAAATAAAATATAATTTTCTGAAACTTTATTTGAGGAATATTAGCTGATTTAAAGTATAATTAATCTGGTTTGAAAAGTTTAAAATAATATAGAAATATGATTTTAACCGACATTGTCATGTTTTACATAATTAACGAGGCGATGACAGATGGATTGTTGTTCTATGGAAACTTTATCTGTAAAACATAATTTATAAAATGACGTGAGCGCCTTTTTTTTTATATAGTAATCTTAAATCTTGGAGAATATTCTCCGTAATCTAATTTTAGGAGTGTTGAATTAAATTTACTATGGTCATCGCTCTTATTTGTTGTGTATGGTTGACAATACTTTAAAAATATGCACGTTACATAGAATTACATAATATATTATATAGATAAAAAAAAATTTCTTAAAAATCTTAGTGCAAAATTATTTGCATTAAGCTTTTTAATTTTTGATTAG
This sequence comes from Acanthosepion pharaonis, assembly GCA_903632075.3. Lineage (NCBI taxonomy): Eukaryota > Metazoa > Mollusca > Cephalopoda > Sepiida > Sepiidae > Acanthosepion > Acanthosepion pharaonis. Next base: position 1,154,528 of record CAHIKZ030005588.1, on the reverse strand, counting down.
TAAATATAGTCTTCACTTAATAACAATATCACCTAACGAGATTAAACTAATGTAGAATTTTAAAAGGTTCTTTTTAATTATTATAATAAGTATTATAATTGAAATTTAAAATTTTAAAACAATCCTTGTAAAAGACGAATATTCATCGATATAGGGTTTTTAATAAATCATATTTATAAAAGCAATTACAAGTTTTTCTTATTAATTTTCTTAATGTCAGTTTTATAGCATTTTTCTAAGATTTACGACAGATTTTCAGGAAATGAATAGAAGTTTGAAAAAGAAAATTAATGATTAGTATTCTACAAGGAGTTCTGCTTTTAACAAATAAAAAATTGGGGATGGAAATTTAATTTCTCGACATTTCATGAAATTAAGTGTGTGTGTGTGTTGGGGGGGGGTAATATATGCACCAAAAAATCGCAAAGTTTTTCTAAAAGAAAATTATAAAAAATAATTCACTTGATTTGTGAATGAGTCCTGAAAGTTTCATTAAAGTCTAACAATTATTTGATTTTTGCAAGAATTTCCAAATTAATGTGTTTTTTACAAGAAAAAAGGTACTCAAACACAAATCGTAAAGATTAAATCGAGCGCTAACGCAAAAAAAAAACAATATTTTTAGCCAAAATTTTTAACCAAAATTTCAAACATGCTAGAAAGGATTAAAAAATATGATAAAATAATGAAACAATACTTTGGTCATTCTTCTTAAAAATAACATAAACATTTTGACGATAAGTTTAGGGCCATTTTTCAACATGCTATACTGTTTTTACAGCGAAAAGTACAAACAACATGAACAAATCTATTTATGATAATAATGGCAAATAATATTTTTCAAGTAGTTTTTTTATAATCATTTCACCACAAGCAAAACAATAAAGGATGGAAAAACTTTAGTGTGAGAAAGGACAATGAGGAACAGAATTCAAGGAAACAGAAAATGATGATTGATATTGCATTTAAATTTTTGATAAACAAAGTTGACCTGAAAGTAGGAAGCCGAAAGAGAGTAAATCAAGCGATGAGTGAAAGAGAATAAATTGTCATTATAGAACTTAAGTTTAGAATTAGCAATTTCAATAGTGAAATTATGCGACCTAACTACCAATCTAGTATAGCTCTTAAAATTGTGAAGTTCTCGTACAAAAGCTCATCAGAAGAATTACCGTGGGAATATTTATGTAAGAGTCAAAGGGAAGCTACGTTACAGCGGTGGGAAAATGGCTGACGCTGTGATGCCAGGTCAGAACCGTTAATGTTGCCTCTTCTTCTTTGGGTTTACTATCGCTATTGTATCAACTCCCATTGAAAAAATTAAAAGAAATAAAAAAAGCTTGACAACTATATGGACAGGAGAACAAAAGAAAGTGGAGTATGATCGTGACATTAATACTGTTCATTGCTGAAGGACTTGTAATGGTTAACAAATTCCTAGATAAATGTTTGAAAAATCTCCAAGGAAGAACAAACAGTATCTAGGTGATAGAAAATCTTTTAAAATATGTATATTCAGGATGTGCTCTTGTATCGAGGTGGCTTGTTGTCATCTGATCTCCAGTGTAAACAACCAGTTAACACAGCGTAAAACTTTTACGGTCTGGAGCAATAGGATTAATTAAGATCGATAGTTTTCCTACCCGGTATAATCTACGGCAAAGTATCTACCTCTGTTCATGATTCAAAAGGTGGTTCCCATCGTTGGGTAAACCCACCATAAAATAGAAATAATACTCACAAGTTTCTTCGAAACAAACAGCCAAATGCCTGACTCTAAAGAGATACAGGTACACACGCTCACACACAAAAAGTCAATGAAGAAATAATACACTGATACACACACTTAGTCATACACAAACATACACACGTTCACACAAACCTATTAACACACACCTTGGCACTTGCTTACACTCATACGCACAAACAAGTCAAAAAACGAAAACTGTGGGATATGATATAACAGAGATTGTTCAGATAAATAAAGATTATGCTACAATAACAACACCAACAATGTTAAGTCCCCAGTTTGTCTTTCTTTTCTTTTTCTTTATTTGTCTCCTTTCGCAACTTTTTCGTATGTTTCTCTAGGGAGGATTGAACATAGCAGTAAGTCTGTTATATTCAGTTTCCTGCCTCTAAAAGCAACACGAAGTCTGTTCCAATTGGCTGCTATACATCGGTTAAGATCTCATTTTTTTCTGGATTCGTTTCTGAAAAGAAATCATCAGATACTGTAGAACAACCGTATGCAATGTACAGTCTAGTCCCAGGTTGTTTCCTTAAGGTTAAGCCAATCGACAATTGCTTGTTTCTTCTATGCATAACGAGATACTTGTTTCGCTTTCTCAACGTTGGCAAAAGGCCATATTTAAGAATTACGGTGAAGAACGATTAGACCATTAATGCTTTACGATAGTAATACACTAACCACGATTCTTCAAAAAAGGTCTCTCCCTCCCTCGTTCTCTCTCCCTCCCTCCCTCGTTCTCTCTCTCTCTCTCTCTCTCTCTCTCTCTCTCTATATATATATATATATATATATATGTGTGTGTGTGTGTGTGTGTGCGTGTATAGGCGTTCAAGTTTTTTGAAGATCGCGTGTGCGTTAAAAACGGGTTACGAGTAGGGCCATCCTTGTATAGGAACTCACATTGTTAAGCGTTTTTTTTTTGTTGCCCTGTTTAGATAATCTAGACTTTGAGCACTTTACTGAGTAGGTAGGTGTTTACCTTTATCCACTGACAATAACATCTGAAAATAAAAATATACTGGATTAAAAAATAAAATTAATTCTTTAGAAAATGCTTTGTTTACGTTTCGGATACGAAACTGAGTAGATATGTCCTCTCGAGAACTTCTGCAATATTATAACCGTTCACCAATGTAACCATACTTGATTGTGAGCCGGTAAATCGCGCCGGATACGACGGTGGTTTCCCCTGCAAAGTTTCCTTAATAAGTTTGCTCGAATGTGATGGTCGGTAGACGAAATAAATACATCTATCTATATTTCTGAGGTGAGGTATTGTAACTATTTACATTATTTACATTGTTTAGACAGTTGTTCTCATCCTTATTGCCATATTCAAGTTTTTTCGGCCGTTGTACACTCATGCCTTCTTTACTGAAATGTGAGGTTTATAAATCTCAAAAACATTCACTAATGACACATGATCCAGTGGATAAAAGGTTTGGTTGATTGAAAAATGTCTTGGCACAGATAGTTGCGAGTTCAATACGAAGGCATAGCAGAGGGGGAACTTGGAGACTTGAGTTATCAAAGAGAATTAAATAAAACTGACATATCGAAAGACATGACCCATGGAATTAGATCAATCTACATAACGAGGCTAAATTTCAAAATTCAAAAAAAAAAAAAAATACCGGAAGAAGGCGGCAGCGTACAACGTCCGAAAAGTCGTGAAAATTTCAATAACGATGAGGACCACAGCCTGAAAAATGTAAATACTAGAAATAGATATAGTTCAATGAGAAAAAATGAGCGTTTGTTCAAAAACGACGAGTATACATTAAATATAACATTTGAATTGAGATTCTCGATTGAAATGAGATTCTCGATTGGATTTAAATCAGGAAGGTTTCCGGGCTAATCTATAGTATTTTGATTTTCTCACTGGTAAAGCTTGCCAGTGTGTTCATGCAGCTTTACAATTTTCGTACGCCTCCTTGGAGTAACGTTCATCGCAGACAATGACCGTAGGACAATAGTGTTTGGGCGTGATAAAAATCTGATGCAATCACGGATGGCGCAATAATTTTCAACGCCAACCAAATTTTATCATAGGCCCATAGATTCATATTACTACACACCACTGCAAATGCCCTAATCTGAGGAAAAATAGAAATTGATTACAGTCTCTCACGCCAGTGGGTTTAAAAACTGAGCATATGGTGAAAGAAAGGAAAATAAAGCGGTTGTTTCAATTAATTTGCACACTGGTGTATATATATATATATATATATATATATATATATATATATATATATATATATATATATATATATATATGTGTGAAGATAGAGAGAGAGAGAGAGAAAGATGTGTGTGTATGTGTATGTACGTGTGATTAAAATTTGATATAGATTCCCGAAAAAAAATTTTTTAGAAATTTAACAAATAGAAAGCGTTTCATTGGAAATAGATTTGATGAGGAGTTTTGCTATTGTAGGTTTCATTGTCGGCTTCATTAGACCCAAAAACGTATGTATTTATGCGTATGCTTAAATAATGAATTTTTCCTTAACTGGTATTTCTCATGATTAAGGAAGAATTGATGGAAATGCGAGTGAAATAATGGAACTAACTTAATTATTAGACTCTGACGATCGTGAACCTCATAGTTATACGAATAATAATAATAATAATATATATATATATATATATATATATATATATATATATATATATATAACTACTGGTAATATTCAATTGGTAAAAACCACGGATAGCACAACATTTAAGTCTATCAAAACAAATAGGTACTCGAGGGAGAAAAAAATCCTGGAAAAAAAAAGAAAGGACTAGAAACACCCGAACAGGGCGAAATAAATCGTCCGGTGCCTTAAATTTTTAGTCCAAAGAAAAATCCTCAGGCAAGAAATAAATCTAAAACGTAGAATGCTCATTACGCTAAGTAGAGCAGGGATAAATGTTGTTTTTTTTCATCCTTTAAAAAGTGCTCGATATAGTCACCTAGAGCATTTATATATATATATATATATATATATATATATATATATATATATATATATATATATATATTTTAAATAAAAACAGACCACTTTTAAAGTTCCATGTAATAAATTATTTCACCACAGTCCTTTTAAAGGACTGCGGATCATCAGACTTTACTTCCAAACTTGGACGTGGTCTGTTTTTATTTAAATTATTTGCTCTGGATTTACATTGAGCTCTCTGGATTTTATCCTCCTCAGGTTTATCCATACGGATTACCTAGTTTTTCTTAAACTATATATATATATATATATATATATATATGTAGTGTCATATGTCTTAACCAGCATTTCATAGCACCATTCGATTTGTCGGAGAGGTAACTTATGATATCGTCCTTTGTTGCTGATCCTTGGATTGGAAGTGGTTGAAAACCATAGTACGTATTGATATTCAGTAGAGGACGACAGTCGTTGTGCTCGGACGAAGACACCGGTCGTCGTAACAATAACATTTCTTAAACACTTAAAACTCCTGATAATCCACATATAACAAATTAAAAGGAGTCTCTTCCCTCAAGAAGCATAGCATTATATATCTAACTCTCTCTATCCTTGTTCACACGTACACTAATACACGTAGCTTAAATGTGGCATATATATATATATATATATATATATATATATATATATAAAAGTGAACATTGAAGTCAACACTTAGAGGCGACAGGCTGTTTCATGCTTGTGTGCGTAATTTCTTTGTTTCCAGGGTCCTTCAGTTACTCCTATGTATTCTTTTTCACAAAGCATCTTTCGCAAGTAGTAAAAACGCCAACAGCACAATGCTTTCTAAATATATCCGAGAAATTAAAATAAAACGCACATCACACCAAAATATTTTGGAAAATAAGGAAAAGATATGACTGGAATTATATATATATATATATATATATATATATATATATATATATATATATATATATGTGTGTGTGTGTGTGTGTGTTAGTTATAATAAAAAAAAAGAACAGTAAGATATATATGTGTTGTTATTGATAGTTTTATTTTTACAAAACAGTGCTCAATGTAAATTTACAGAGCATAAATATTATAAATTCTCTAATTTAAAAATATGGTTCCATCGCTATATAGGAATCACCATTTTTCAATTATATAATTCGGTGGCTTGGCATTTAGTCATTTTTCTCTACCACAGGTAAAGCGGTGTTCAAGGCTCAAAGGATTAAGGATTCCTTTTCAGCCAATACTTTTTCAAAAGCTAGACGTTGGCGCAATTATGCAAACTCAGGATACAATTACAAAAATAGCGAATGATGGGGAAAAATTGGAACATGATTAAAACAAATGTTAATTGTAAATAATTGACGACTAAAAACAGATATTAATATGATCCAACAGAGTATAAAATAGAAAAAAAAGTTACTCATAGTCCTCCAAATAAACACAAGGAACGAATAAAAGTTCCTTCTTTCTACATAGTCAGTCAGTTATGTACCAGGCTGGATACACCTCTAGCCGATCACGTATCTTTCTATACATGACTGAAGAGGCAGGTTTTTCCCACAGTAGGTTGCCATTTCTTTCTGCGGTAGACCAGTGGCCATCCAAGGCTATAGAACCCGGTCTGTCCTACTATTTACCCATAGCTGTAGGAAGAAGCAGAGGATTCATATCTTTCCCAAGAGTATTGGCACGTAAGTGAATGCAATGGATTCGACTGGAATTCGAACTCGGCTCTCCGATCGATTCCTCAATCCGAGGGGATCCATTACGCCACCGTGTCTCCTATATATATATATATATATATATATATATATATATATATATATATATATATGGTGGACTCTTCCGTCGTATTCGGCGTATGAGGGTCATGGAGCTCAGTTCCTAGGAACCGACTTCCCAGGCACCAGCACATATGATTTGCTTATAGTGGTGAAGGCTTTGTGCAGAACCAACCGAATACAGAGACTTTGTGCACTACTTGCCACAAGGTCCCCATTCGACCCTTCGCAGGTTTTGAATCCAGAGTTGTTGTTGTTCTAGACCAGTTGCCATCCAAGGCTATAGAACCCAGCCTCTCCTGCTATTTATCCACATTTGGGGGAGAAGAAGATTCATACATTTCCCAAAAGTATTACCATATAAGTGAATGTAATGGATTCTCGGTTCTCAGATTCAATAAAGCCTCTATCCATAATTCCACTGTGCCTCTCTTCTACATAGGCCAAGCTAATTTAATACATACAGCTTCGAGAACTCGAAGGTGGTGCGCAGAGCGAGTTCTCTTTAAAACAGAAAAAAATGAGCCATCATATTCGGCGGTACAATCTGGGTTGTCCAGTAAATGCTGTCCGATTGACGAATCGTGCGCCGATTGAGTGGTCCTTAACGCAAAATGACGGCTACTGGATCTTAAGTAGGCGGGAACCTGTTGCACAATACGGTTTTCCCATCTTTGATTGATTCCTCCTATGTATACAGAAATGCACTTGCATTAATATTTGTATACTACGGAAGCATCTTCAAAAAGGCTGGAAACACAGATCTAGTCTAAAAGAGAGTATTCAACTTAACCTTATCATAGCACGAAATAATGCAAGCTGAAACCCTATCAGCAAATAACTGACTCTTCTTGCTTATCCATGGCAATTTAAGGTAAATGGGATACCGGCTGGCGCCTAAAACTACTGTTTCCTTAAAACACTTGACTTTACGTTCGATAACAAGCTTACTGACATTAACAGAAAAAACAAAACTGTATTGAATCCTAACAAGTTATTCGTTTAATGTACTCGGAGAACAAATAAAGTACAATGATCAAAGTAGATACTAGGTCAATCTTGCGAGCCTGAGGAACGAAAGAGACCCAACTCGTGTATAAACCTGTAAATATCGGCTTACGAAAAATACTGGTAACAAAAGTGGCATCTCTACGATCAACGAGAACCTCTAAGGGATAAGTGCCGTTTCTCTTCACGTTTATAGTAATTGAAGAGATGGATGGAGAGAATTTTAACCGCCAATTAATTACCAATAAAATTTGTTTTAATTGTTTTCCAATTTCTCCTGCTCATTCGCTATTTTTGTAAGTGCGTCCTGAGTATGCGTAAATGCGCCAAAGTCTACTTTTTGAAAAGGTTTTGGCTGAAAGGGAATCCTTAAGCTATAAAAAAATGGCGTCAGATTTATTCAAATCTCTGTTCTTCATCTGTCGTTTCAAGTTCTTATTCACACACACACACACACACACACACACACACACACACACACACACATACATATATATATATATATATATAATGGTAAAATATAATTTTAAGGTATGCTATTTCTGGGTTAAATTGCTCAGTCTTTGGATAGAGCGTATGCAAGTATGGCCTGACGATTGCGTTTAAACATGGAACGGACTGTCGTCTCTCGGTGTTGACAACAATACCCACTTATATATATATATATATATATGTATATATATATATATATATATATACTGAGAGACAGAAAGAAAGAGTTAAATAAACCTTTTCTTCAATGTTGTAGGGTCTGTTATTAAATAATTTTTCATAATATAATTTTTGATTGACTAATCTTCTACTAAGAAAAAAAACATTGGTGATCGTGTACTTATTTATAGGAGATTTGTATATGTAAAATTATTTAACTTATTTCTTCCTTTCCTTATTTTGTGGATATTTGAATCTACGTTCTACGATATTTTCCGATTTTTAACATCATATTATTTTCCTTTACACAGGAAACAGTGGAAGGTCAACTGTTATATTTTTCAACTTCAATTTTCATATATTTTCGGAGCAGTTTCATATTGATGATCTTGAAATTATATATTACCAAAAAGCTCTCCGGTGCAAACTGAGTCGCATTAAGTAACTGAGAAATAAATCTGTTTTATACATAGAAATGTACAGAATTGAACCATCATTCCGTCATCAGAAAGAAAACATGTCTTGCTTTAGCACACCAAAAGAAGTTGTGATGTTCATTTTAGTTTTAGTCTATGTTAAGATTTAATAATTTAAATAGTTGTTCGGTAAATTGTTCACATGAGTGCTCTTTATTTTATTCATTGTTTCCGATATTTCAAGACATTTCATTGGTTTTTGGTGAAAATTTAATCAATTCCTCCAATGCCTGTGTACTTTCGGCTTTCACAAATCAGAAGTTTTGCACTATGTCGGTTTCATCATTTTTCAAGTAGTGCGTCTTCACACGGCATAACTTTTTTATGTGTCGTTATTTTAAGGCGTCTCTTCATGTTGTATTCTTTGTTTTTATTTTTGCTTATGAATTCGGTTTCTAAAAATCACTTTGGACAGGAGATCATCAGTGTAAAACTTGGAAATTTCTTCAGAAAGACCAAGGTTTTTTTTTTGTCTTTAATGTAAAATCCTATTTTGTCTCTTTCAACTTGCTAACTCTTCATTTAATACAGACATCGAAACTATTTTTTAAATGAAAGACACTGATTTTTTCTAATAATTGTAATAGAACTAGTTTAAAAAACTGCTTGAGATTCAATGTTAGTGGAAAAACTCACACGATGTATTTGTAAAGAAAATATATTTAACTGGCTTGTCTTCCACGAACACGAAACGTGGGGTTATAGATAAATCTTCAGAAGTTGCTCAAGGACTGGTTAGGGTGGCAGTTTTGTTGTTGATCCCCACCCTCGTTCCAAGCCTTCAACTCCCACTGGTTTTAGCTAGTTTGCTTTCCTGTCGGCTCCTATCCTCGCCTCTCATCTTCCACAGATGCGCTGCTGTGTCCAGATACATCCGAAAATGCAGGATACGCCTAATTAACACTAAAGCTATACCGTCTATGAGCATGCAGTTGACATAGAGATCACACAGAAGCGGCTCACTGGAATTCCTAAGATTTTGCCAGACGAAAAAGGCAGAGAGATGGGGTTCGACCAACGAATACTGGAAACAGACAGGGACAGATAATGTGAACAACAAGTTAGTTTTAAGGAAAATAACATCTACAAAGAAACTGATGAGAAAGAAACAGCTAAAATGTAACGTTTCTCTTTCTTGTAGAAATTGATGAACGAAATATGTAACACAGAAATCTGAAGTGACATAGAATTATCTAAAAATTTTTTTTCCGGAAATTAAGTATTATGAAATAGGAATACGCCTTTTAAAATAAATAAAAGCGAGCTGAACCGCTATGTCATATCTAACAAAGTATATTATATAGATATAAGTCTACCATTCGGCTATGCGCAGAATACTGCTGCCACATATGGTCTGGTGACCCTGCTTTTTACCTTGAGCTCCTTGATAAAATCCCAAAAAGAATCAGGAATATTATTGGTCCTAATTTGTCGTCACTTTCCGACCGTCGCAAGGTTACCTCTCAGTGTCTTTTCTATAAGTACTTTCATGGTAAAAGTCCGGATAAGCTCTTCACTATGGTGTCTAGACTTTAAGCGCAGAACTAGATTGGCGTCGAGATGTCATCAATGTACAGATGAGCTGGATAGATGTAGGCGTAATTTCTATGCTAACAGTTTCTTTTCTCGGAATTCTTGCTTGTGGAACTCCCTACCGGCTCCATCACTTCCAGTTTACTGCAAAATTTTGAAAACGATGACAACCGCTATCTACTGTCTTCCTGATTACTCTTTCATCCTCCCGCACGTTATTAAAGTTTCTGTTCCTGATTTTTCCACCGCTTGTATCCCCTTGTGTCTTAGTGGCTTTACAGCGGTGCATGGGGTGATACGATTCAAAAAAATATGTTCGTACCTGCTGGAGATTCACCTCACTGGGGATGGTCTACCAAAAGGTCAATGAAAGAACGTACGACTAACGAAGAGGTTTTACGGAAAATAAGAACTGATATTAATCCTTAAAAAAGATGGTTGAAATTTCAGGATAATTAACAAGGAAAGAAGGACTGGAGTATATAACACTCATATGATATGTTGAATTAAAAAGATGCAAAGAAAACAGAGAGTATTTGATTTAAGGAATTTTTGTTAATGGATAGCAGACTAAGGAAAAAGGGAGATGATAAACAGTTAAAATTTCCTACGTGCAAAAAATGAGAGAAAGATGTGGAGAACCATGACCGCTCATATCCTAAAAGGACATAAAAGACAATGTTGGAATGATAGTTATTCTAAAGAATAGAATTACATCTGCAATTGTATTGGTGAGGCTCAGTGACAAACATTAACGGGTATTTAGAAATTGTGCTTCAATTTACAAATAAACAATCGTTAATTTTGTGAATAAAATCAAATCGCTTTCAAAGTATATAATCTTAACGAAAACATTAAAGATTTAATACATATTTGATGAAATCATTGAATTTCTATTGATTGATTCGTTTTCTAAAGCTTACCAAACCTTTAAGGCTTTATTTAAAGCCAGAAAATATTTATGAGATAATAATGGTTTAGGGATACGTTTTATTGCTTCACCAAGAGCTGGGGTGAATACCTTTCCTAAGCAGAGTTCCGCTTATGTAAATACAACGGAACAAAATCGAATTGGATCATGGCTCGCCCATTTCCAATTCCGAGCCAATATCCATTACACAACCGGAACATTTTTTCAGAACCCGATATTTCCAAGTGGTAACCCATCTAGGTAATTGCCAGGTTCAACGTTGCTTAAATTCGTTGATCGTACGAGAACAGATGTTTCAACGTGATATAGCTGTAAACCTCCTAAAATAGGTGATACAAATTTTACTACTTAATCATAGTATTAACAATTCTAAACCATTATCCATTACACCACCTACACATTCAAACTTACAGCTGGTGGTATTCCCAAACGTTATCCCATCCATTTACTGAACAAACTTGTCGTTGCTTAACTTTAATGATTTTACAGGAACCGGGGTTTCCAAGTGATGTAGTCGTATGTATTTATTTCTATATTAATGTACATGTATTAAGAGACGTTTGCAAATATATACATACATTTCTAAATAAATCCACATTACAACCAAAAACGTTTGCGGCACCTCTCTTCTCTTCTTTTTAATATTCATACTTTTCTCTCGTTGGAACCACTACATTATATTTCTTATATATATATATATATATATATATATATATATATATATATATATATATATATATATATATTATATATAATCTCTGTACGCGCGTGTGTACGTAAGTGTTATTATAAGTAACAAGCCGGAGGTTAAGTTATGAAATTATAGTTGTTGGTAAAAGCTATAGCTTAAAAGAGTTATGATTAATTTGTCATTTTTTTTTTCAATTAATGTATATAATTAAATTATTACGACAGATGGCTTAAGTTCAATACAATTGAGTGGCTATTTTCCGTAATATCGCACAAATGATAACATTAATTAATCCAGCAGATTAATTCTAAGGTGTTCTCTTCACTGCAATCTGATATACGTATAGATTTAAATTATTTTCAGCATTCATATTTGCAGAGAGAAATTTAGTTTTTAAGGTGAGCAGCGCCGAGTGTGGGCAAATCTCGATACTAATGCCTAGTTAATCATTAATCGGTCGTGCAATGGATAACAAGTCTGATTCTTTACTAGATTATAACAAATAATATAGATAAACAATGTGCAAGGTTTTTTTAACTCATCTCTCCAACTTTTCATCTATAAGCAAGCATTGAACTCGAAACAAGACACTGGATTCAACCAACGCTTTTATCCACTGGAACATGTGTCCTTGACGACGTCAGTGAATAAATTATTGGGACTTATAAAACTAATATCTCACAAATCATTTTTTCTACCGGAGCTCATATTACATTTTTCTTCTTATTATTATTTTTCTCTAGAACACCGTATAACTGGTTCTTATATTGTATTCATTTCTATGCTTAGCAGGATTAAGAGATTTTGTGGTTTAGCATATGCGCTGATTCCTTAAATTTTCGTATTTCCCAGTGATGTTCTCTGACTATTATTTCAACCTCATGCCACGGAGGGGGGTATTTTTGTTTGAGTGTTTGAGTTGGATCACTGTTTTTGTAAACAGAGAAAATAACAACCGGCCTAAATTTTATGATTTTTCTTAAACAACCGGCACACACACGCGCGCGCACACACAGACGCGCGCGCGCGTGCGCGCGGGCGCTTACATTCATACATACACATATACGTGTATGTTTTCTTTGTTTTTTTTGTTTTTTTAATCAGAATCACTCCAAGCAAGGCAGTAATGACACTCAGACACGAGCGTTTACAATGTGTGGAAGAATTAGAAACAGAAACATAATGATGAGCTGAAGAAGATCAAATGAACGGTAGATAGCGATTGACATTGCATTTAAACTTTGGCAGACTATATTAGGCTGGAATGCATAGAGCCAGTCATCTCATCTAATTTACTTAATTTTTTCAAAGAATATATTGAGTGAATGAATATTAGGGTTATTCGCTCCAAACAATTATTTGTGCAGTCAAGTCAATACAGATGGTAACAACTCCATGTGGTTACATGGGTAAGGAATTCAGTTATCAAGCTAATTTGTCTAATTTTTAATTTGTTTCGCTCTGTGGTTTCTAAGTTAGTCCAAAGAGAATCTCATGGGTGTATATCCTGAAAAAATTTGAATCCAAACAGACACCTTTAAAATGTCATACATATGTTGGAAATTGAAGGTAACTGGTATTCATTAGGATGTATAAGACAGCATTTTGAAAGTTATGCCTCTGTAAATAGTAAATGCTATATAATAACGGAGAAATCAACGACGCATGCCAGACCCCGTCCCAGGCAACCTCAAGAAAATGACATGATCATGCTTTCTGCTAGTGCTACTAAATACTTCTAAGTTTTAATGACGCACAAAATGTGTGGCATTTGTCAGCGGGAAGAGGATGACAAGAGAAAAGACCGAAACGATAAATATGATCAGATGTCAGCAGTAACGATGGTAACGACGAGGGACACGCCAATAATGATAATTGTTATAATGGGTTTGTCGATAGGTGTTGATCCATAGGTTTCAACAACATTTCTGAGGATTTTTCTTTAATCAATTCAATCTAAGCAAGGCGATAATGCTACTAAGATGCAAGGTGCTATTGGGAGCGAAAGCGAATGACAAAAATCTTAGAAGTAAACGGAAACACAAATCTAAATAAAAAACATGAGGTAAACCTGACTTCAATATCCGGGTGGAGTGTGACAGGCGAACCTATCTGTTCCTATTCAATAAATAGAAAGAAAATGATAATTGCATGCATAAATAATAAGAAATGCATTTAATGGTTTAAATTATAGCTTTTCATTAATTCAGTCATTATACAGATTATTACAATACTTATTTTAATATGCACGATTGGGATGCTGAAGTTGGTATTGATGAAAATGCGGTCATAATAACAAGATAAAAGTAATCGATCCAATAATATATAGAAATAACATACACATAATTGGAATCACTAAGTTTGAAATTAGTATGGTAGGCTAATCTAGAACACATTGTTAGAACGAGTGACTTTTAGAAAGGGCATATTTAAAAATAAAACAAAAAACTGTCTTTTCTCTCTCTCTCTCTCTCTCTCTATATATATATATATATATATATATATATATATATATATAAATATAAATATTTGAAATTATAATTTGAATCTATGCTGTATTTATGAGTTAAAATAAAATGCACAATATAATATCAATGATAGAGCGTATGTAAATATAAATATATTTGAGGTCTAGCGGTTATAGTCTGCTTCAAGATTACACGTAATTTTCAGGCCATACTATATATATATATATATATATATATATATATATATATATATATATATATATATTTCACCATATCACAGGTCGTCAGTGCGACTAGACAACCGAGTGACTCAATCCCGGATTGAAACCCAATCGATTTGTCGTCAGTTATGTATATATAATCATATAATAAATAACAGATTTCAAGAAGCCAAATATTGCGATGGACGTTAAATCTAATTTTTTGAAGATAGTAGTTGACATTGAAGCGAGGAACTTGAAGAGAGTTTCACAGGCGAGAAATGCAAGAAAACAAGCTATTAGAATAGAACTTATGGTTGCATAAAATTTTATATCATACCTTCCGTATATATTGCCTTAAAATTAATTTTCCCCATTAAAGCGGGATATAAGTTCATCAATAAAACTTTAACAAGATATTCTTTCGCTAGGCCGGTAGACATTAATTTCAGTGCTCAAAACTGCCACGCCTGCTTCACCATATGCACCCACGTAATATAACATTTATACTACCACTACTACTACTGCTACTAATATATATATATATATATATATATATGTGTGTGTGTGAAATGAGTTCGAATTCCAGTCGAATTAGCTGCATTCACTTTTGCGCAAATACGTTTAAGAAAGGTAAGGATCCATCTATTTTATTGGAGGCGGGTGGGGGTTTTCAATACTGGATGACAACTTGTCTACGAGAAAGAAACTTCTAAATTAAAAATGAACCTGCAACCGAGTTTATCAACTTGAATCAACTTGTCGCTTGTTGATGTTCAGAATGTGACATTCATTGTGAAAAAGAATCTATTACTATAATCTCTCTGTGATAAAGGTTTTCTTCATTTGTAAGAAAGAAGACGAATAGACAGAAAACATATATATATATATATATATATATATATATATATATATATATATATAAGTGTATATGTATGTGTTTGTGTGTGTGAGTGTGTGTGCGTGTAGAGAGGGAAGTTTAACTATTCATCGACAGTCAATGAATATATCTATCACATGTGACATGGAAATACATAAACGCACACGCACACACGTTTATATATATATATATATATATATATATAAAACAGTGCTAATAAAATCATACAGGAGTATTAATAACAGATGTAACATTTATAAATTTACATCAATGATATATATATATATATATATATATATATATATATATATATATATATATATATATATATATATATATATATATTCTAGCATAATTCTGAGTTTCATGCAGAACGCATGAATTTCAGAGTTATGATAGATAGATAGATAGATAGATAGATATAGATAGATAGATAGATAGATAGACTAGCGGCGTACTGTCACGTTCTTTTGAACAGAATTAAAGGTCTATGCCTTGTTTCCTGTTTAGGGTTGGGTTCCTGGTTCCTTCTAAAGACTTTTACCTTCTAAGTAGCATCTTGCGTCTTAGTGGTATTTTCGCCTTACTTGCAGTGAATTGATTATATATATATATATATATATATATATATATATATATATATATATATATATATACATATATATATATATATATATATATATATATATATATGTAAACGTGTCTCATTAGATTAATTCGATTCTGAGTCTGATTAATGAATTTATTCTCAGTGGATACTCCATACTAGCCGCCCGCCACCTACATCCAGGCAACGCTTAGTAAATCAACATATATATATATATATATATATATATATATATATATATATATATATATATATATATATATATATATATAATGTCTCTTTGTATGTATGTGTGTGTGTCTTTGGATCCATACAACATGCCTCTTTTTGTTAGGCTACACCCAAATATTGTGGCAAATCTTTACAATGTTTCCTGCCTCCTTCTTCACAGTCCCTGCTCGACTTTCCCGCTTTCCGTATTGATTCGCGCCTCGTTGCATTTTTTTCTTTTCTACCAAGGGAGGGCACTGAGTTTAGACATTTTGTTTAGTTGCTGCATGTCGGCGGCCACCCACTTTTATAGTGAAATCTGAAACATATGAGACACCAATGCGGTTGGCGAATATCTTCGTAGATAAACATTGGGGTTAGAAAGAGAGCAATATAAACTGGCGAAGAAGATGTAGATGCTAAGGATGAAGAAGACGAAAATGATGTGGTAAAGATAGAAGAACGATGCAACAATGTGAAATACTAGAAAAAAGAAAGAAAAAAATATATTATGGGAAGAAAGAAACTAAGGAGAATTCAAGAAATTTATGTGAGGGTAGTAAAAAGACGAAGAAGAAAGAAAAGAAAAGAAGTTAAATAAAGAGAGAAATTTAATGAGAATGTGATGCTAAAAAAAAAAGGTAAACTCAAAGACCAACAAAATAAAAAAAAATAATTTGACAAACCATGAAGAAAACGGATATATAATAAAGAAAAAAGACAATAAAAATGTATGAAAGAGAAAAATAAAATAAAAATGAAGAATAGCAGTAAAACATATTTTACATCTTTAATCTCAGAAAAAAAGAACAAAAACAACTTAAATAAAATAAGTAACGAGATGAAATAAATATATATTACCATACACAATTTATACGTGAACTTGTGTCCTCTTTGTTGTATAACATGATTCATTGATTCTTTTTTAGCCACGGAAATTTTTAGTTAAAGACGATAGATTTATCTGCAATGATTGATTGGGAAGCCTGTTACTAAAGATTTTGATGGCTGGAAACGAATCAAGGAGTTCTGCGATAATAACAACGAAGTTGAGGATTATAATACGCCATGTAAATAGTGTAAATAATGATAACATCTCATCTCAAAAATTCAGTCAGACAAATATATTAGCTGTTTTTCCTTGGTTCAATATTAGTTCTGTCAACTGCTTTCGAGTTGAGATAATGTCATAGATACATCTGTACTTTCATAGGAAAATAATTACACTCGATAGAAAATAATTGCAGGAAAAAGAGATAGCTTACACAGTGCGATAACAAAAGTCGAAATCACATGAAAGAATGATCGAGAGAGCCAAGAGGTAATTTCCATTGGAAAATTTTTCCGAATGTAAGCAACATGCAAATGTATCCAAGAATCTTTTCGATAAAGAGGAAGATAGTCTAGGCCAGCGATAGAAGAGCGATTGACAGCGACAGAAGAGTTTAAATTCGGTTCCTACATCGCTAAGATATCCGGAAAACCTTTCAATAAAAAAGATTCGACACTACAGAAATTAGTATGAATACCACGAATATTGGAAGAAGAAAGTTTGAAGGGGTAGGGGAAATTTTTGTTTACTGGTTTACTCGGGTTTCCTTGAAGTGTAACTGCGATGAGAAGATTAATTATTAAGGAGAAAAGAGCCAAAATAACTATCACTGCCCATCGTTTATGGCAATACAAAAACGAAAACTTAAAGTTGACCACGGAAGAGCATTCAATGACACCTATCTATGCTTTACTCTTCAAATACCCCGATATTATGCGACTGTCAACCAGAGCAGACTGGCTAAGCGTTACCAAATAGTTCGGGCTCCTTACTACCAGTCGAGATGCAAGAACCAGAAAATTGCCCACCCAGTACACATAAAATGAAAACCTGAAGCGACCGATCAGTCAGATCATCAAAAAGTTAAGGCAGTTTAAATCATTAAGGTCATGGAAGAAAGTAAAACCGGTAAACCACATCCTAGAGATGAAGCAAGGGATAAACCCCTATTGTACAATAAACATGGAAGGAAGACAGGCATTTAAAAATGGATCAACTATTTTTTATTAAATCGGAAAAAATAAGCGTATATGAAATACATTCGATATTCGATGATTCAGCACTAAATTGTAAAAAAAAAGTGAACATTACATGTATTAAAAAGAAAATGCTTACTTTATTTCTTATGAAATTTCAAGTACATAGGTGGGTGATCGTTTGAGAAAACCAAATGCTCTAAGCTTGTATGATGTAATGGATAATAGATCGGGATTGTTAATTGGAAAACCGAGTTCTAATTCCACCTGGGTTCGTTATATTCACTAGCGTGCAAATACCCTTGGCAAAGGTAGGAATCGATCTTTCCCCCCAAATATAGGTTAATTAGTAAACTTATATAACTAAGCCATTATTATCACACTTTCAAATTCTTATAATCTAAAAATATTTTCTTGCTTTAAATAACCTGCAACTGTTTGATAAGCTGTAGAAAACAAATCGGTCAATAAAAAACGAAGATCCCAAAAGTGTTTCGAAAGTACTTTGTTCAAAAGGAAAACACAGCAATAATAATAATAACATATTGATATACTGTGTTATTTTATTGAACCATATTTTCTGATCATTGCTCCGGTAACCCTACACTCTCTGACGCATGGTTACGTTATCTGCTATTAAACCAATTTCCTCACAATACTTTTCTAGTGAGGGACGTTGTTAGATAGTCAGGAGGATTAAAAAGAAAAAAAAATTGTCACATGGCGTTTGAAACTGTTTATTTGGAGTACACCTAGTACAATGGAGTGTAGTTGACTGGATAAATATATATGAAACCAGTGCGCCGATGAGACTAGTTCGCTTTCTTCTTTGGCTGAAATCAACCGTCAGAGCGGAGGATCAACGGCCACGTCTTCGTGAACTAGGCCAGCATTCAAATTAGAGGACATCGGTTAGGGGAGGATAGGCTCCGCCAGGTTTACTTAGCCAAAACACGCTAAGAATGAAAAAAAATACTTATTCGGCTTTGAGGCTAGACATATGGTGGGAACTCGTCAACTGCTCAGTTGCGCAGTGACACTATGACCACACCCCATCAATGTACTCATGATGATGATGATTTAATAATTTAGAAATTCTTTTATTTATTGTTGCTCCTTGAGGAAATGTTGCTCATTGGTAAGTTTACACCCAGTTAAATGGAATAGATATATGTATACAGAGGTTTATTTTATTAAGCAATTTTAACGTTGCCTGACGACCGAAAAAAGCATTTTTAAATTTGCGTACTCCATCATTTTGAAAAGAGACTTAATTATTCCAAGAACTGTTTTGACTGTTTTGTCTTTAGAAAGATAGAAAATAGTTTTACATAGCTTTTATTTATTCAGTTTAACGAAATCTTTTTGTGCAGACATTGTAATTGAAAACAACGCCAACAGATTTGCTTTATAAATTTGCTAAAAGCAGGTTTCTCTTTATGCATTAAAATGTATTCAGGCCCAACACTGCAGCAAAATCAGTTGCACGTTGTTCTTCATTGATATTCGGAGACTAATGTATAGTTTGAAAACATCAAAAGCTGCATTTCGCTATTTAGTGAATTACCTGCATAGATAGCATCAATGTAATTAGTTGTAACGCGATTTGTATGCTAATTACTATGTGCTGGGAATATATTTTGCTGAGGAATACAACATTATATCTATTTCATTGATCACATTTTATAAATATTATTTATTTCGGGTTCATTTCGCTTGCATAAATCTCACTTTATTTTGTCAAACTAATTTTAATATGTATAAACAAGATTTTAACTGCTCTAATAATGTAAAAAAAACTTTCATCAATGGAAATGTGACATTCATCAATTTTCATGTTGAAAGGCTAAAGGCTTAAAACACTGAAACTTACACACACATAAACTTATAACCGCACACAAACACACACACGTATATATATATATATATATATATATATATATATATATATATATATATATATATATATATATATATATATATATATATATGGATAACGATATATAAACTTTGATATATCAAGAACAATCTTTTGTGAGGAAGTGGGTGAAATATATATATGTATAATTGTGCATTTGAACGCAATCCAACTTTTATACAAGTTTCATTAAAAACGACTGACACGGTACTGCGGTTAATACATAAATTTCGTTCATAAAAGAAGAAAATTATAAAAACATATGGAGAATTAAGTAAGAAACTTGATGGCAGTACTTTGCCAGTCAAAATCTTTTCAAATTTTAAACGATTAGTTTAGACGACTAAACAAGGTTTCCGTAAAATTTACCGTAGTTTCGACATATTTTATCGAAGTTATTTTATTTATTATAGAAACAGCACTCTGAAGTTATTCGGCAAAACCAGAAAATTACTTTTTACTTAAATAACAAGGTAATAAAATCATCATCAGTTGATCAACACTTATAACAACATATATGAGGGCACCTCGTCGTGGTGTAATGGTCTCGCTAAAATAGTTACGACTGAGTAGTGAGTTCAATCCTCACTGGGTACCTTATAATTTCGGCCTTGTGCCACATCTAAGCTACGCTTGGAAAATCATTGGGCACCTCGGCGTGGTGTAATGGTTAGCAAGCTTGTCTTGCTATGTCAGTTACTACTGAAAAGTGAGTTCGATCCTCACTGGATGCCCCATGCTTTCGGCCTTGTGCCACATCTAAGCTACGCTTGGACACCTCGAAGTGGTGTAATGGTTAGCAAACTTGTCTCGCTAGAACTATTACGGCTGAGTAGTGAGTTCGATCCTCACTGGGTGCCCCATAATTTCGGCCTCGTGTCACATCTGAGCTACGCTTGGTAAATCACTATACCAACGCATATGATAAGTCTTTGGAACATTTGCATCATAATATGGTGACCCTTCTACTATATAACAGACAGCAATCTATTATCCATTGATTTTGTTAAATTATATACACCAGCAGGTTAATTTTCTCGTATGGTGATTTTAATTCCATTTCATAGGTCTGCTTTTCTGTAATATTGCTTCATTGCTACTTATCTTTAGCCAATCCATCAGGTCTAATGATAGTTACTTGAGATTTGTCCGTGAAAATTATTTTCGATAAGTAAATTTTTACGTATTTCTTGATCCGTATTTTGACGGTTTGAAACATTTGCTTCACTGAGACGTGTTTGCTTAGGTGATTTCTTGACAGATCTCAATTTGTAAAGTATTTGACACCTTTTGTCTATTTTAACTCCTTCAATTGCAGACTGTTCAAACATTTGAGCACAGGTCAAAAGTAAGTGTTTGTCGCTATAACTTGCTTTCGTTTACGTTCCCTTCGACAATGATGATCGATGATCTCTTTGAAGTACCTTTGGTATCTTCAAGGTGAGCATAACGGCACTCAGTAACTTTGTTATTTTCTGTTTTTCAGCGTTTGTTATAGATTTAGAGTTGGAAATATTTCAAAATATGTGAGGCAAAAAAAAAATATATATCTATTAGATTTCAGAGGCCTTATCCTAGTATGAGTTTAATCTACATAACTTATGACTGCAATTTTGTAATAATTCCAATAACTTTAATAAAACATGCTGAAAATTTCTAAAATTTTCTTAAGCATTGGTTGACGTCTAAATTAATCTATCAAAATTTGACAAATATTTTTCAAAGCAATTTCCGCTTATTGAGTTTTATGCGAATTGCATGTGTGTGTGTGTGTGTGAGAGCCATTGATAAAGTGTAAAGTATAATTGATTAGTCTGTTAAATTCAACCAAAATATCGCAAGAAATAATTCCTATCATTCACTTTTTGAAGTCTTACGGTTGTCTTTTATTCTTTATTGATTTTGTTGTAGACATGAACTCTTTGGG
>CAHIKZ030005588.1:1127500-1130000 GCA_903632075.3 Acanthosepion pharaonis | reverse complement strand
ATGTGTATGTAGATAGATAGATAGATAGATAGATAGATAGATAGATAGATGCCCAAACAACTTTTATTAAATTGAACCAAAAGACGTCAGACTGTTTAAGCTTTATTGCATTTTCTAAATGTTTTCGGATAAGGTATTGTACATCGAACAAAAAAATGTGAATAAACTGCTCCAAGTTTATGTTTTATTCTGTTTTTTTTTTCATGTACTTTCGGCATTCTCAATCATTATAAAGGACTGGATGTTGTCAATGTCCTCGATAAGATTTTCTTGGCTACATCCTGCATTTATATGTAGAGAACGCATGAAAGGTTTAGTTTAGCTCAGCCACCGTTCACGGGAAATTTTATGAAATATTAAGGCTCTGATTGATAATATGCTATTGAACACGCTTTCTCTGGCGTGTCTCTGTAACAGACACCACTAGGAGTTCCTAATATATATATATACGTTTTTTTTTTCTTTTTGTTTTTTAGAAATGTGTATACAGAGTGCGATGGATGAACTGCCGTCTAAATTACGCAAAAGTGAAAATAGCACTAACATTTCATTTTAACAGATACATTTACCAGAATTAAACAAAAATATCTTGAAATACTAAAGAGTAAATTTATTCAATAAAATCGTCATTAACTTCAACCAAAGCCTCTAGACGACTTCGGAATCTTCTGGAAAACTTCGGAATTTTCTGGAGGTTCTCCTTGTTTAATATGGTGAATGCGACCATAATCCTTGCCTTCAATTCATCTTTGGTGTTAGAAGGAATTTTCCTGATCTCTCGCTGAAATGCGCTCCATACATAATAAAAAGGGTGGTTTCAATTTTGGGTGTTAGATGGCCAGATGTAAGGGGTTATGTGGGTGCAGATATTGTCTGACAGCCATGACTATGTTCTCCTGCTTGTATGGCATGTTGCAGAGTCTTGTTGCAAGACATAGTCTTCTAGCAGTCCTCTTTTGCCCGCAAAACAATACCCCCATGGCTATGAACTTGATTGATTTGGAGGGTATTGTTTTCAATAATGACCTGGATCTCCCCAATAAATTCAGCCGTTTGTTTCTTATCAGAACGATTTGAGTGAATTTTCCCAGCTGTCTTATCTTCGTAATCACTATTAGACTCATATAACTTTTCCGAATCTTCTTCACTGTCCTCAGAATGACACACAAATACTCTGAAAGGTTCGCATTGGATATTCTAGTGCGAATGCCATGCCTTTTGCAAATTTCTGCCGACTTGAATTTGTCATTATGCTCTTTTTCTCACAGACTGGACCCAACTGATCCAACTATGCTGCGTGGCGGGACATTTAGTCGACGGATATTTTGGGCGTATTAAATACAATCCTTGCCATAACTAGCAATGTTCGAGAATATTCAATGACATTATGAACTTAGCAGATTTTCTTTCCACATTTAATCAGGATATATGACTGCTGAAAATCAAACTGGACAAATATAATATAATATAATATAATATATATATATATATATACATATATATATATATATATATATATATATATATGAGTGTGTGTGTATGAGTGTGTGTGAAAATGTGCGCAAGCACGAGCGTGCGCATATGAAAGGAATAAAAAACAACATTGCTGAAAAGTGCATATATAAAAAGAGATATAGACTTAGTCAATTGCTGATACCCCTGAAGAGTGGAATGGAGAGGATTACTGGAGTGTCCGGGTAAGAAATTCTGGTTTAAATGCTGAAGATAATACCAATTTCCTAAGTTAGAAACTTTATATTTGCGTTAAATCTCCATCTCTCTTTGTCTCTGTATATATATATATATATATATATATATATATATAAAAAAATATGTTGTAGTGGTTCCAACGAGAGAAAAGTATGTATATTAAAAAAAGAGGGGTGCCGCAAACGTTTTTGGTTGTAATGTGGATTTATTGAGAAAAAAATATTATACTTTGTTTTACATAATTTCACGACACGTGTTTCTGGTCTGGTCTCGCAAACGTCTTCAGGTGAAAGTGGAGATTTTTACATATTATTAAAAATAAGTAATTTTTCTTCATTACAACCAAAAACGTTTGCGGCACCCCTCTTCTTTTATATATATATATATATATATATATATATATATATATATATATGTGTGTGTGTGTGCGTTTGTATATAATAAAGCTTATCCCATTTGATTACTTCGATTCTGAGTCTGATACATAAGTTCAATATATATATATATATATATATATATATATATATATATATATATATATATATATATATATAAAATATATATATACATTTTTATATTTTAAGAACAATTTGGGGCAAAGATTTATGACAAACTGTAAAAAACAAATTGTAAGAAGAAGTCTAAAGGACGAAACGCGTTACACGGAAACTTTTTCCACTTTCTCATACATCATTCACCCAATGTATATATATATATATATATATATATATATATATATATATATCTATATATATATATAAAGAGAGAGAGAGAGAGAGAGAGAGAGAGA
>CAHIKZ030005588.1:1110000-1117500 GCA_903632075.3 Acanthosepion pharaonis | reverse complement strand
GGAGGGGGGGCGACCTTTTTTTTTCCAATCAGCATTGTCTTTCCCACAGAAAGCCACTCGCCACTCCGATGCGATTTTTCATGGCGAATATTCAGATGAGCTACATTTCTTTATTTCCAGAAGTTCAGACCATTACTGTTAGAACACATCGTGCTACTCCCACGGGGTTGAATCACGCCCAGGCAGCCTTTACCCAAGAACTGCCAAGTGAGTACTTCCTTGAACATTTAAACCTTGATCTCTTCAAATCACGGTGCAATCGTTATCTATCCTCAAGATCTCCACTTCCCATAATCCTGTCTTTCATTCATATCAAACACCTCATTCATGATTACCATTTCAACTGTAACGTACGAGCTTGTTTGGGATATTTGTATTAGATGAAATTGAGTAAAAAAACGAATAAAATACCATAAAGTTAACATATTGGACAGAAGCTGATAAAAAAAAAACCCAAAAAACAAAAAAACAAGGATGTAAAAAAGCATTTTCTACTTTGCTTCTTTTTTTCATACTCCGCCTCTAATTTCCGTGAATATTTGCTCAATTTCACGTGCTGGCTATCTAGGATCAAGAAAACAATTGCAAAATAAATACAAAAAGAGCGGATATATAGTTTGGAGATAATTTATGTGTTACTCGCAAATTTCACTTGCAAAAGCTTTCAGCGGCAGCAGAAATGTTAGCAAGCAAGATAAAGTAAGCTACATTACGAAATGTCAAATGGACAGAATTGTTAATAAAGATATTTATATACAAAACAAAAGCTCAGATTTATACTAAGACGTGTATAAATTAACCAATATACGTACAATTACGTATCAACATCAATCTCATTAAAACGGTGAAGACAAGTAGGCAAACCTGATCACGCACGCAAAACGACTTCAAAACTCACCAACCCTATGCAGGTATGTGCATAGATCCATAGTAAAAGGAAAACAGAAGTTTGGACAAGAGCGAAAAGACACCTGGAACCTTTCTTCAATCTATTTTCTGCAAAACCTACTGGAAGATTGTCAGTGTTAATAGCCAAGCGATTTCGGACCTCCACTCCGTATTTTCTGTCAGCATTTGTGTCCCTAGCCATTTCAGGGAGATGTGGGTTGGCAACCCAGGAAGTTAATATATCTTGAGGAAGGAAATATCTGATTTTAAACATCCACTGCCTTGTGGTCATATCAAAACGCTACAGTGATGGGCTGAAAAGTTAATAGGCTGACTATGAAGTAGTGATGCTGAAGCTGTCAATCCCTGCATGGCTTAATTTCAGCTGTTATTATTATTAACTGCATTATTTCTTCTTAGGTAAACTAACATCTGACTGTTCAAAGAACACTGTTCAGTTTGTTGCTCAAAAACGTCATTAACAGTAGATATGACGTAATTATCACTACGGTAATGGTTCACAGTCAAGTGTTTTTTGATGATGGGGAAGAGATGATAGTCAAATCAGGAGAATAGGCTGCGTGATCAACTAGTTCAGAGTCAAAGACAAACACAGCAGCAATTGAAAGCAAGGACTTATGTGTTGAAGTCCTAAATACAGCTGTCCACTTTTACCCTGTTAATAATACTGCAGAATCGTCCGCTCTTAGCATGAATGACCTTGTAGTATAAAACCTTTTCTTCTACTGCTACTTGATAACAGCACGGTGCTAAATTTTGTTCATTTTCAAATGAATCGCTACAAGGTACATTTGAAGACTTCCTTGAACAGTTAGCTGTCAATTTATCTGGAAAGAAACAATGTGGTTCTGAATAAGAAGCATTTTGGAATAACTAATTTTGAAATTTATTGAGTTTTATGAGCACATACATTCATAATATTAGTTTTTAAGTATACGGGGAAATTCAACCAGTTAGGCAAGGCGTGGTAGGGTATTCATTTTCACTGACAACTGTTGCATCAGAATATATGTTACTTTCGAAAAGAGGTTAAGTTAAGTTAGGGTTAAGATAAAAGATTTTTACTAACAGGATTGTTTGTATATGAATACGTCGTATTGGAATACAATTTTAAAATATTATTCTTAATTCTAATTACTAATAAACTATACTTCTTTTAAAACATATAAATGTAATAGAATTATTTTAAAATATATATATATATATATATATATATATATATATATATATATATATATATATATATATATATATATATATATATATATAAGATAGATGAACTTTATCTTAGAATCATTATAAAGAAATACGCAATCGGCCAGAACAAGAAAATTAAATTAATATTCTACTATAAAAAGTTAAATCAGATAACCTTATCGTCAGCAGCATCAATTAACAAGTAATATGTAAATTACAGAGAACCAATATTATTTATGAATTCACATTTCCCTGCATGAACTGAATTCCTGATCCAACAAAATTCATGAATAATTATACTTATCTATTAAGTAGTTTCACGTTAACACAACCTTGACCATCACTCAATTAGGACTCATTTAAATACACACGAGGACCTGCTAAACTCCATCCGCAACATACATGTGGAAAATACATCGATAATAGCCTCATCAACATGTAAATAAGGCGAAAGATAATGGAAACATTGATAATAAAAAGAACAATCTAACACTCAATAACATCAACACGGCCACAATATGCTGAACGTGTTTGAAAACCAACAACCTAGAAACATATATAAAAATCTACACATTCAGTTAAAAAAACCTTGATAATCGTTAAAAGTATAGGCGAAAGCGCCCGGATATTTAGAACATTTGAACAAAAGACATTTGAACAGAAAAGAAAGCACTAATACGAACATAAGAAAAACTATATATGAAGTACAGTACCTTGTCAGACATATTTGATGAAACCTGTATATATATATATATATATATATATATATACACACACTTGGAGTATAAGTTGTCTTATTATAGCGATTGTTCAAAGCTCAAATTAAAGGTCAAAAGTATAAAGCACCTGGTATGGTTATTTACCTTACCTCTCCGCGAGGCAGGATATGGCACAAGGCCGATTTTTAATGCGGGACGAAACAGAACCCTTAGGTTCGGGCAAAAATTCCCCGTAGACTTCGTAAAAAACGGAGTCTGGTAACTGTCTACCACCCCAGACGAGAATCTGCCCTTCATTATTTAGTCCAAAAATATCTAGCAAAACAAGCTTGCTTCCCATTACACCACGTCGAAGTGCAAATAATTTTTTTCATTATTCTGTCTCTAACTTGGACTGATTAGCGGAATTCTTATCTTAATTTTTTTACAGGTAATGTTCATTTTATGAAATCACAACGAATTCCAACGCTGGTACCGATCATTTTGAAATGTCTTTTCGTCGTTTTCAACCAAAATAACACCGTTATTTCAGCCAAAAGATCAACCGGTGCGTTTTATTTGAAAAGACACAACATTACCTTTACCCTAGCAGGAAAATGTTATGTAAAATATGACTGTTCTGTTGGCATTAGAAAAAAAAAAACAGTTGTATATAGAATCTTGTCTTGAAAGATGTGACCTGCATATATATCATTTTCTTATGAAATATCGCACAATACAAGGCTGGAGAACCACTCGAGAATATTACAATCTAAATGATGTGTGAGGTGTGTATGAAAGGATGGAAAGGGGAGCAGGAATAATGTGGAAATAATAATGATATAATGGATAGATAACGACTAAGCTTTGAATTTGTTGAGGGGTTCCCCCTTTTTTACACAAATGGACTCACCCAGTATACACATACTACTGCTACGTGAAGACCCGAGAGACGAGAGCAACAGAGGGTGAAGTTAACAGACAGACGGAACGAGCGTAGCCAGCAAGAGTCACAGTGAGCGAGCACGTAGACTCAGTAAGAAGTCATACAGCAATACTTCAATACCAAAGACTGTATAGATATTTTGCTACTAACCCGTATTCCTGGAACTACTAACCTGCATTACCAGTTTGTATTATTACGTTAATACATTATTTTCCTATATTCATTCTTGGAATTTATTGGTACCGGATTTCATCCCGGAATCCACAACAGAATTGAAGGTTATGAATGAAGTATTCAGGAAACATCCATGTGCGAATCTGTTCTGTGGAAAAGGCTGTCAGAATGGAACAGTTTTCTTATTTTGGTAACAACACTGAAAGTAGAATGGTATACCATAGCCGTAAAAGTTTGAACTAGAGGGACTAAAGAATGGTGCTCCTCAGAATATTTGTCAAAGAAATAGATACACAAACGGCAGGATTGAAACATCGTGTCTGAGGGGAAAAATGTTTCGCTTCGCAGGAAGAACACTTAAATGATTTTGAATTCTATCAAGATTGGAAGGCAACGAAAGAAGAGCGACAGATGAAATCATTTTTTATGACCATCTCCCTATAGCACAGTTAACATGACCCACCTATGTTTTTCTTTGCTTATTTGGTTTTTCACTTGCGAGGGTGGGTTATCCACGGGTTTCTTAAAATAAAATTATTTTATTTTAATATTTACCGTCATGCTTTAAGGTATGTGAGTTACGGTCATGGGTTATATAAAGCTGGTTAACCCTTCTTTCATTTTTGCTCAAGTCGTCCGAAGATTGCAAGGAGTTAATACTGTGAAGCGTATTTGGGTCTGTTTAGGTAATCTAGGGGTTGAGCACCTTTCTTTACTGTGTAGTTAAGTGTTTCATTTTTTTCTTTTTGGAAATTTTCTCTTGATTAAGGTGTGCGGTCTTTTGGCATGTTGTCTGTTGGTTTCACCAACGTATTTAGTTTTTTTTTTATATATATATATATATATATATATATATATATATAATATATTTAAAAATCGATAAAATTAGAAAGATATTATATAGAGAATGTAAATGCCTGAACTTGAAAATTACTGTAAGCACTAAATTGAAAATTGTGAACTTACTTGATATAACATTAGATTTAATGTAAAATGTATACATTCCTTTGAAAAAAAAAACAAACAATACTAATCCTTTGTATATACACGCTAAATTTAATCATCCTCCATCTATAATTAATCATATACCTTTATCTATCGAAAAGAGAATAAGTACAAATTCAGCAAATGAGAAGATTATCTATGAACATATTAATTTCTATAATAAAGCTTTAAAAGATAGTAGCTACAAAAGCCCAAAACTAACTTATATAAAAAATGAAAATGGGAAGACTAGAAAAAACAGAAGTAGAAAAATAATTTGGTATACACCCCCATACAACCAAATGGTAAAAAAAAAACAAATTAGGACAAAAATTCCTTGCATTAATCTTTAAACATTTTCCTAAAGATAGTAAACTCAGTATTATTTTTAATAAAAATACCCTAAAATTAAGTTACAGTTGTACTGAAAACTTAGAAATAATTATTAAGAAATATAATGCTAATATCTTGAGTAAACAATTAGATCAAGACCAAAGAAATTTAGACAATATAATAATAAAAAGAGATGAAGATAAACAAAACTTATGTAACTGCAGAAATCCTCATAACTGTCCTGTTAATAATAAATTTCGCACTGAATCATTAGTGTACCAATGCAGTATCTCATCTATTGAGGATCCAGACAACTAAAAGTCTACGTTGGATGCACAAGACATGAATTCAAAAAACGGTTCAACCAACATCAAAGTTCGTTTAGGATTAATAAATAACGAAATCAGACGTCCCTATCGAAATATTTCTGGCACTTAAAAGAAAACAATAAAACACCTACCGTGCAATGGAAATTAATAAGAAAAACTAGAATATGTAGGTCATTAAATGACTTATGTCCTTTGTACATACATGAGAAACTATACATTATTAGGTTTATAAAATTATATGATAAAATTTAATATTAAAATTAAAAACTGGCAATTTTAAAATCCAAATTTAATCACTATTAAGTTTAAAAACTACAAAATTATTGAGAAAAGAAAAAATATATATGTTTATTCAATTCATTTCTTCATTGAAATTACGTTCGACAAGACGCTACAATATATCCGGTCATTTGACAATACATGTATATATATTTTTTTCTTTTCCCTTTCTTTTCCTTTTTTATTTTAAAGTGTGTGAATGTGGTCTTAAACTCACGCGCAAAACAACAAAAACACAATCAGATTATAATACATAAGCACCCAGACATAATTAGACACACACACACACACACACACACACACACACACACACACACACACACACAATTAATATAATTTTATAATTATTGGTTAGTATAAATTATTTTTAATATTACACGTATTTTAAAGATCTGAATAGCTATTATAACATGATTTCGTTGTCAAGCTTTTGAATCTTTCTATACTTGGTTTTTGATTGGTTATTCTAGCTTTTGTAACAATGTTTCCCCCTAGTGTAGGATCGTTAATTAATCTGAAACTTTTAAAACCATTTATTTTATTTTCAACATCATCACTTGATAAGACACAGAGAGTGTTGAAACAAAATGGCTATTTTTGTAGTGATTTTATAACATACTTATGTTATAATTTTTTTATAAAAATAATTATATCTGCTCTACTTTGTATTGAGCACTCTTTAAGAATAGTAATTATTGGGTATTGGAATTCATTCCGTATATACCAATTATATACTTGTATATATATATATATATATATATATATATATATATATATATATATATATGTGTGTGTGTGTGTGTGTGTGTGTGTGTGTGTATGTATATATGCTTGTTTTTTGTGTAAATATTTCGGGGAGTTTATATAGATTATAAATATGTTCATTCGTCAAGGTTTCAGTTTCCTTGTCTCACAGAGCGATTCCCACATTTCCTGAAATAATTCTCTGATCTTCGACGAGATTGCGGTCTTCCATTTTCTATAATATATTAAAAAAAACTTTATATGTTTATTAGGTGTTGCAGCAGAAATATGATTTTTAATAATATTTCTTATAGCAAATTTGTCCTGTTTATAGTTATTGTGCATCTGCTTGCAATAAAATATGTTGGTGTCGTAGATTCATAATAATAATCTTAATTCTTAATAATAATCTGCTTTGTTCAGTTTCCTGATTTCCTATATTATTGATATATGATTGAGTCATAAACCGAGTTATTTGAAGCTTTTAAAATTTATTACGCATTCTGAATTTTTATGATGGATTCAGTGTATTTAACAATTACTCTAATTCTAATTCGAGATCATACTTTCTTTGTAAAGAGTTAGGAGTTTTACAGATACAGGAAATATCAATAGCTTCCTGAATTAAAATTTTCAATGTACTGGTTTCAGGAAGATTCGAACAAGTGGAAATCTCGCTACTATTACAGCTACTAAGGATAGATATAAAGACGCGGCTTAATAGAGAAATTAAGAGAGAGTGAAGAGAATGATTGGTGTTCCCTGTCTGCGTCTGTGTACGTGTTTGTGTGTGTGTGTGTGAGAGAGAGAAAAGTAAGTGTAAGAGATGAAGAGAATTTTGTATATAAGTAGAGAGACGGGAGAGTTGGGAAGAGAGAAAAGAGAGGGAGAGCTTTAAAAGGTAAAG